>NW_015149094.1:238662-261541 GCF_001465965.1 Polistes dominula
TATATATATATATATATATATATATGCACAATACTTAGATAAAAGAAAAGAAAAAGGAAAATATTTAATAAATGTATGGTACTTCGATAAATACAAATATATTTTTTAACAAATATTTTCTTATAAGGAAGAATCAAAAATTGTTTGACAAAAATTAAACGAAACTTTGATAAGCAAAATAAAATATAATAAAAAAGCCTGAGTTTGGTGAGGGAAGAAGGGTTGGTTGAGGGGTGGTGTAAACGAACTTACTATATAACTACATAATAGAAACGAAATGCTTTCTTTTTTTTTACATGGATCATTTCATTTCATTCGTCAACTCTTTCTGAGAAACATGGTAAACCTGAAACAAACCTTCCAAGAGGGCAACAACATTTCTCAAGGCCGTCTACGATGATGGTTCAGTTTCATCGAGGGACGAAGAACACACTTCGTAGAAACTTTACCTTTTTTTTTTTTTTTTTTTATTTATTTTTTCGTTTTACAGTTTGTAACACCGATAACGAATGAGAAATCTAAACAAGAAATTACCGAGTAGTCAAACATCAAAGAAAGGAAAGAAAGGAAAAAGAGGGATCTTTGTTTGGTGTATTCGATGAAAAATTCTTAGGTCAATTTTTCAAACGTAAATCATAAAGTTAAATGTAACTGAATGATACATATGTGTGTAAAAGTGTGAAGAATGAGAGAGAGAGAGAGAGAGAGAGAAAATACCGTAGGAAGAAAAGGTAATCTGGTTAAGAATTAGGGTGGTAGATAGGGTGAAACTGAAATTTTAGGCTGGGTCAAAGCAGACGACAGAAGGAAGAGAGAATATAACCCTCGGCACAGTCCGCTAATCTCACGGTTAATCTTGATTTAATCCTTGACAAGGGCATTTAAACGTTTCTCAGCTAGAATTAAATTGCAATCTCGAATCCTAGTACTATTACTACTACTATACTCGTATTAGGTGTAAATTCGATTTCTCTAAACCTTCTAATAGATTATTATTAGTATTATTATTATTCTTAACCCTTAGAGTATTTAGGACGCATATATGCGTTTGGTAAAAATTAACAGAGTGGTCTATCATTATTTTTTTATTATATTAATTTATTATATTAATTATAATTAAATAATAAATTATATTAATCACATAATTAATATAATATTTTAATTATAATTAAGTTAAATTATATTCACAAACAAAAACTTTAATTATTAAATTATAAATTAAAAAATATAATTAAAAATTAAAAATTAATTATTAATTATTAAATTTAATAAAAATTAAATATAATAAATTATGTAATATTAAATTAATAATAATAATAATTATTATTAGAATCTAGTTAATAATAAAAACACTTTATTTTAAAGTATTCAACCCTTAAAGGGTTAATTAACCTTAGGAACTTAAAAATACCAACTTCAATGCAACTAATATCAAATCCCTTTAAATATATTATAAATAAATAAAATTATTTCCTTTTTTTTCTTTTTTGTTTTGTTATCAATGAATCAAAGAAATACGAAATAAAAATAATTTTATGCTACCAACCAAAAGAAATATGAAAAGATTATTTATTGTAAGAGTTATATCAACTCATGATTCTTCTTTCCAACGTTATATTTAATTTTTATTATGCCAGCTCTGTGTGCATGTGTGTGTGTGTGTGTGTGTGTGTGTGTTGTCTTGGCCTCGTGCTTCTTCAAAAGTTGAAGGGAACTTGGTGTGCAAAAGGTCGACTCTACTCGTAGACTATGGGGACTGGTAAACGCGTGCTATATGTAAATACACCATGATACATTGGATATTCGCTTATAAACACCCCATTTTTATTCGGGCCGCGTTTCACCACCCAAGTCCTACTCCCACTTTCTTTCTGGTCTCCTATTCATCCATCCCCCTTTTTCTTCTTCTTCTTGCATTCACGTTTATTTTCTTTTTATCATTTGTTCGTAAAAGAAAAGAAATCACAATGGTAATAAATATTTTTTTTTAAGTAGTCACATACTTTATGAATAATAATAACAATAATAATAATAATAATAATAATAATAATAATAAAATGATTATTTAATAAAATTATTATTTCATTTATAAATTATTTTTCTAATGAATTAAATTGTATGAAAATTTGTGTTCGATAGATTCATTCAAATGAAATGTAAAATGAGGATAAATTTGATCAAATTGTATTTGTAGAAAAACCCTTGTGAACAAAATTTGGAAACCCTATTTTGAAAAACATAAAATAGAAAGAAATAGTAGTAGTAGTAGTGTTTAAGAGTACTTAAGAAAGGAACAGAAGGTACGAAAGATAAGGAAAAGTTCTGAACACGTTTGGTGATTCTGTGTCTTCCTTACACTAAAAGAAAAAAAAAAGAAAAAAAAAATAGTGTGCTGGGAATATCGATCAGCGTCACGTTTATAGTCCGGTACCCTCAGCTTTATTTAGGAGAATTTCTGTTTGATCGAGCATAGCTACGGTTGAAAAGGGTCTACACTCCTGTGATTTGCCTGATTCTTTCGCACGGCCGATTCGGCTCGATCTCATACCGTAAACCCGGAAGGGCCGAGTTACCTTACGCTAGAACAATTTCTAACTGCGAGAACCTAACGTGAATTCGTGTAGATTGCGCAAGCGCGACAGAACGTGTGCTTATTTTCTCTTTCTTTCTTTCTTTCTTTTTAGGAGTAAACTTTTTAAAACAAAAGGGACGTGTTATTTGTTCAAGAACCTTCTTACTTACGAATTTTTACAGTTTAGACCTAACAAAAAAAAAAAAAAAATAATCAAATTGTACGAATGTCTATTCGAAATTTTCTTACATTGATATTTGTACTTTTTATATTATTGGATTGTTGGGAAAGTAATTTCATTGTTTCCTGAAACAATAAGATCATTATTTGATGAAAACCGGTAAATAAACAACACATGAGATCGATGAGAGATTAAATTTGTCAAAATTAACTGTTAATGTCCACTTAAAAGGCTTAGGTTTTAACCTCGAAGTGAAAATTGTCATCATTTTTACCAAAGAAACATGAAATTACTTTACGAATAATCCAATACTTCTTTTTTATTATTATTACTAGGGGTTCCCTGCCACAGCAAATAAATAATTCGCGATTAATAAAATAATATTGCGATTATAAATTGAGATATAAACTAATCTTATCTTTCAAGTTGAATGAAACTGCACAAAGTGTGCAAAATTTGATTAAAATCAGTTCAATAGTTTAGGAGTCAATTGCGAACAAACAACGTGACACATAATTTATATTTATATATATATTAAGAAGATATTGGAAACTTTTGATAATATTGTATCGTAGATATAAGGTGTTAAGTATGTTTAAATTTTAATTACACCAACTAAACCTTTAAAAATTCCTTTACAAGAAAGTAAAAAATAATAAAAATAAAATAGAAAGAGAGAAAGAGAGAGAGAGAGAGGCATCCTGTATAAAGTAGGTTATTAACGTGTATCACTCAAGGCACGCGATAGGGTTTTTATATCCAAGAGTTAGTATTCAGGAACGCGTATACCCACTTATTTCGAGATCAGGAACAACCCCCGTTCTCCCCTCTTTTGTGCAGACTCGAGAGACGACTTTAGGAAAGGCCCGAGTAGTGGTACTACTTCTATACTTCTTCTCTACCTTTAACCGAGAAAAAAAAACACCCCGTATATTTCATTCTTTAAACAACAAAAAAATGCTAATGCCCTGGCCGGGCCCCGTTATCGACTTGGTTCTGTATATGAAATAATAAATAATCTGGTAAGCCCCGCCGGCCATTATTTTTACGTCGACTTTACTCTCACACTCTCTTAGTTTCTTTCAGTCTCTCTCTCTCTCTTTCTCTCTTCTTTGTGAAATACACACATTTTTGAGTTGACTCAACTCCAGGGGGGGAGGTTGCGTCTACTTCTCTTTCTTTCTTGCTTCTTTCCTGGCTTCTTCTTTCCTTCTCGTCTCAACCCCCCTTAAACCCCCCACCTCACCCTTCCGCATCTCGTTATTATATACGTCGAGTACGTGACGTCGTCGAGAATGTCGCTTAAGCGAAGACTTTCTCGTCGTTCCTCTCAGTTACTATCGTTCGATTTGACAATTTATCTCTGACATGATTTAAGTTAACATTGCATGTAAGCGAATATCTGATTTTATATATATAATGTGTGTGTGTGTATATATTTATTTATACGAGGGTGATTTAATAATTATTTATAACCTAATGGATTTTTATATAAGTATGAGTATATGTATGTGTTGATTGTATTATCAGATCATCATAAATGTAATTTTTGTTTGGTTTTGTTTGTTTTTTTAATATTCGTCGTTTTATTTTTATAATTTTTATGATTTATGTGAGTCAAAAATAATTATTCAATAATTTTTATATATGTATGTAAATGTTACATGTCTCGTTTCTTATGTAGGGTCTTGTTTTTTTTAAATATTTATTTAAATATGATGAATTTTAAAAGTAACTTTAAGTATCGATCAAAATTCAAGAAAACTCAATGTGCTTTTGAATTCATCTTGGAAACATTTATCAAATATTTTGTTTACAGTTGACATATTATCTTCATGCATTTATATATTACAAAATTATAATTTTATTTATTAATTTTTTAATATTATTATATTAAATTATAAAGAGAAATAACTTTAATTAATACGAAGAAAATCGTCTTATATCTCTAATTGTAAAACAAAGACTGAAAGAGAGAGAGAGAAAGAGAGAGAGAAGGATGTCGTTTAATCTCCTTAGGTAGGAAACGAAGGTGTTATTATTTGGAGATCAGAGTTAGGCGAATATTCTAATTGTAGATAACGAGCACGATACGTAAGCGTATGCCATCTGGTGCTATGCTTTTCCCTTAGCCGATTAGAAAATGTCTGAATGTACATGCCGATTCAATGTTCTGCTTACGACAAAAGCTACACGGTCTGTGCTTGCTTTTGCTCGTCTTTCGAAAGCTTCCTGAAATCTGGGAGGTACACACAATCGCTTTCGTCGTTGCTAAACTGTACCAATTACAAACACTGGCGGCTTCTCCATACCCGATGTTAACTAAACACTAAATACTAACGACACACATCTGAACCAAGAACACACCAACCGCTGTATTCCCTCTCTCTCTCTCTCTCTCCCTCTCTCTCTTGTTAACCTGCGAGAACATCCGATTTTCGCGCGTTAACCAACACCATTCTCTTCAACCAACCACTTTACTTTTAACCCAACACACTCTTACCACACTCATTTCTTGTCTTGTTATTTTCGTTTTTTTTTTTTTTTTTTTTTCAAACTATTATGATGGTACTTAAATACAAGTCTCATTTTCTATCTACGTGAAATTATTTTTAATCTTATTAGTGTAGATATTAGATAATTATTATTTTACATAATTACTAATAATAAAATCTGTGTTTGTTTTATTTGAAATTCTTGCAGAAAATCAAAGTTTTGTTTATTTTATTTTTTGGAATATTTTATCTACCAAAATTATTTATTTTAACCTCATAAAAAACACTCATAAATTTCCATATAAATTTGGTTTAAATTAAAAATGATAAATCAGATTAAAACAATTTACCAAAACTTGTCATCTCTGATCAATCTGAACTCGAATGAAAAAAAAAAAAAAAAAAAGAAGGAAATATTGTGTATTATAAAATTGATAAAAAAAAAAAAAAACAAACTCCCCACCAATTTTCCACCCTCAGCCGTTCGGTTTCATCGAAGTTTCCTTCGTTTTCGTTGGAGTCCCGTCGTCGTAGAAAGAGGAGAAGGAAACGATCGTTGGTCGCGTCTTTGGGGTAGGAAGAGAACGGAGGCAGCTAAAGTTAACGGCAAGCAGAGCGGCGAATTGCGAGATTCCGTGTTTATTGCATTTAGTGGATGGCATTGGCCGTCCGCATGCAACCACCCACTGTATACTAAGCGGTTACATCTACAATGAGTGCAGTGCAGAACCGAGAGTTCCCTTTCTTAGTTTCTCTCTGTGTACACTTCTCGACAAAACTAAATCACAAGAAACTAAAACACAAACAGTACTAACAATTTACACCAACATTTTCAACAAAATTCAATTGAACGTTCTAAATAAGAAAATTTCATTTATTATTTTTATTATAAAAAAAAAAAAAATATGCGTAATTTTGTGTTAAGAAATTTGTAAAATCAAAGATAGGATTTAAAATAAAAATGAAAAGGGATGAAATTGTTATAACCTTGTTTTTAATTATGATATCAAATTCTCACATATTATAACACGTTTTAAATAACAAAGTTTCATTCAATTATATGAATTTTATTTTAATAAAAAATATTAAATATTATAATTATTAGATGATTAATCCATAATTAGGTGTTGGGAAATTTTTCGTATCAAAAATACAATTTAAAATAAAAAAAATAAATAAAAGAATTATAAAAAGGGGGATGAAATTTGTTAATCTTGTTTTTAAATATGGTATCAAATTCTCATATATTAAAACAAATTAAACTGATTAGAAATGAACATCAATGAAATAAGTTAAACATAGATGAAAATGTTTTATAAGAAAGATAAGATTACTGAGAATATTTTTGAAAAGGAATGTACTATAGTCGAAATAACTATGTGCACGATACGTTTGAGTCCAGCTCGAAGTCCTCGCCACACCCTCTACCATTTCTAGTATTAAATCTGACCCGATGCAAGCAAGCAAGTACACACACCTCACCCCTTTCCATCCCTTTTGCTCGACGTTATGCTTTATAGTCCGGCCCATTGGTTCTCTCTGTTTCACTGTATTAAAATACACACAGATATATGTGTATTCCATAGTTGCTTTTGAAAGATGGAGAGAACACATAACGTGCTATTCGATATCGCGTAAAATTTACCGCGTAATTCGCTTAAACTCCTACGAAGCAATTCAGTAAATTTGTGTATCGTACCGATTGTGTACGATCTACAAAAAGAACAAGAGAGAGAGAGAGAGAGAGAGAGAGTTAGATTTGGTAAAGGTTCTATTTTAACGACAATAACTTATCTTTCGAAGTTAAAAAGAAGAAAAAAAAATGAAAACGTTAGCTAAAAAGAGCCATTGGATAAACCACGATCTTGATTTCTTCCAAATATATTGCACGTGGAGAAAAACCATAGGATATCGGCATGAGATTCGTAGAAACCTGCCTGCTATTGGATTATTTGAATCCCAATAAAGGATTCGTCGTTTTATCAGAGAAATGTGAAGGGTTGTTAGAATGATAACGACCAATGCACGAATTTTCTTTCTCCTTCTTTTTTTTTATATCAAAGAATTATCGACAATTATCATCGTATGACTGACCCATAAGTTTTTACGTTTGTATTTGAATAAAACATTTGCTAACAATTTTCGAATTGTTTGAGATAAAGTATGAAATGAAAGAGGAAATAAAAATTGTACTGGACATATTCGTAGGAGTATAATTCATGATACTAAACCACACACACACACACACACATACAGTCTTCATGTCCTTCCTTCCTTCCTTCCTTTCTGGGTTCAAACAGTTCGCGGAAACTCAGTTTACTGTTTTACTTATTCGCTGATGGTGTATAGTCCGGTCAGCACAAAGATACTTTGTATATAAATTTTGGTTAGTAAAGGGGTTGTGTTAGGCAACTTTACTGTACACGAGAAAAGGAGGGGTAGAAATGAAAACGGGGTTTCTCTGTTTCTCCGTTGTGGTTTTGAGAGAAAGGGTACTACTTGTATCTCGTACGTAAGAAAAGTAAGAGAAGTGTCTTCGTCTTTTGTCACCCATTTTCTTCCTTTCTTGTTTCTACACATTTGTGCAAGATGTGAAATGAGTTATTGAAGATGTCCTAAGTTTAGTTGCCATTTTCCTATTTGATTTAATACACAGTAACTCAACAGTAAATTTCTGCTTGTCAAATGAATACAGAAAGACGTATTTTATTTTGTTAATAATAATAATAATAATAATTCAATAAAATGTTAAAAATAATGTTTCACAGTTCTTATGATTTAACAATTTGTTGGGTCTCAAGAAAAACTTACGATTCAACTGTATCACAATAAATGACTCTAACAATCCTCCCTCCCCCCCTCCAAAAAAAATATCTGATACCAAATAATAAAATTAACAAAAACAAATAAGTTGATTGGCAAAAGAATTGACTTGAAGAATGTGCAACATGCACTAACTAAAAGAAGAAAAATTCAACGAGTTAGTAATATGGTTCGTGAACAGTATTCCTATTAGTAGTAGTAAAAGTAATATAGTATCAGTAATCGTAGTAGTCTTAGTATTATAATAGTAATAGTAGTAGTAGTAGTAGGTTGTGCACGGGGCCGCCTCATTACCCGATTTTAATGAAACTCTTTTCTGGAGTCGGCCCCTGAGCTAAGCACCGTTGCCGTTGCCGAACCTCGTTTAGGCGATACGGATCAGCGTGCGAGTCAAACAGGGCCAAGCCAAACCCGGTGAAGAGTATAAAGCGGTCTCGAGACGGTTCCGTTCCGTTCCGTTCCGTTCTATTCCGACGAGTTCCGGCATTGAAGTTTTGTACAAGTTTGCCGAGCCGAGGCAAACGTCTCTCTTTTCGCAGTGCATCGAAGGAGAAGCTCACTGATTCGAGTGATGGGGTGTGTAAGAAAGAAAGAGAGAGAGGAAGATAATCAAACCTAAAGAGAACTAAAGAGAGAGAGAGAGAGAGAGAGTGAAAGAGAGAGAATGATCGAAGTATTAGGTAACGTGGAAGATTCAAGGTAGAAAATAGCAGCTTTTGGTGGGTGTTAGAGAAGTCGAACATGTCTGACACGAATACGAAAGTCTAACACTTCCTATATATATATATGTTTCTCTCTTATTCTCTTTCTTATTCTCTTTAACCGTCTTACCTACGCTCGACTAACGTCCTACCAACACCCCTTACTCCACCTTAACGAGCATAATCCATAAACCCTTGGTGAGAACAACTAGGGATGCTAGAGCTTTGAACCAAGTTTCGGTAATTATTATGATCCGCGTTATATCCATGGGATACCACAACTTACAGTGGTAGGCTGATATCGTTCTCTTGATTTCGCGTGCGGGTTCCTTCTATGTGAATCATTGGCATTAGATTATACCGAAAGCTGGTTAGGGTTACTCATAGCTTAGGATATGCCAAACCTATCAATCGATATTTTATAATAATTGTTCAAATATATTTAATTAAGAATTTGTTGCAATGAAATTTGGGATTACTAACACCTAATGGTAGTTAGAAACTCTATTGTATATTAATGGGGTTTATAATTATTAATGTTTATGTGTGTAACCCCACACATGTGGGGTTTATTATTATTAAATAATAATAATACATTAATCCTGTATTATTATTATTATTAATAATAATAATAATTTAATTAAGATTTATATTTGTATATTTTAATAGTGTTTGAATGAAAAGTTAGTTCAAGTTACAGCAAAAGAATTATTGAAAAATGAATTGTAATAATAATAATAATAATATTGTAACATAATATATGTAAATGCATATACTAACCATAACTACCTATACAAGTTTAATTAATTATTTTATAATATAAATAATATGTGTCAATTTATTGAATATGATTACACATCAATTGAACCTGCTAACTTAAAATTTTTTCCCACTAAAAGGGCGCAGGTATATCTTTGGAGAAGGGCTAGTTGTAGAAAACTACGACTTTCCAGAATTCTTCCAGTATGGAATGTCGCACATAAATACCATAAAAAAAAAAACCGGTGTTAGTTTTTTCAAAAGGAATACATGACTGTTGTAAACTAAATAAATATAAATCTTACTTTTGATATTTTTCTACCTCATTCCTAATAAAATTAATCAACATGGTCAGAAATTATTCCTTTGCAAGGAAAACAAATTCCTGAACATTTTTTAAAAAAAAATTTAACACAACATAAAAAGTCTAACAAACACCATAAAGAATTCTTTCTGGATAACATCATCAACCTTTGTAAATACTAACCATGAAAATTTACTTTCTTTACATTACAATATTATTTATATTGTACACAATTGCAATATTTAAAAGAAAAAAATTCATAAAATACATTTTTACACTAAAATCCATGATCATAATTATCAACACACTTATAATATTTTACACACCATTCTTATATTTAACATTAATGTTGTTTTAATGAATAAATTCGTAGAATACTAATGCAATAAATTTGTATATATAAAAAAACTACGCATAAAGTTTAGTTACTGTTTAAGAGAGAGAGAGAGAGTTCATATCTTGAAACTGACCTTTCCCCAAATGTCGACTTGTGACCTTCTTACAACTTATTAGGTACGATAAGCGGGACAAATCGAGTGATTTGCATTTTGACACCCATTTATGACGACTTACAACGTACACCATTCTACTAACTCTTATTTACATTTTAAAACGTGCACCACCCACCCAAGTAGTAACGTTGGGGCAATGGTAATTTTTATGAAATAATGTTCGTTTCCCGTTTTCTCTTGACGATGAAAAATCGATTAATCCACTTAGTTTCTCCTTACACATACCATACACTGACATTCTTCTTCATTATGCATCCCACACGTGCTTATATTACAACCTTGACGGACATAGGACACAAATTTTTCCTTTACCTCATTCTTAACGAGCCTAGAAGTATGAAATGTCTCACACGCACATTAATACAACCCCAACCTTAATAACGTTTTATTATTTAATGTCTTTATTTCTTTATTACTTATGTGTTAATTAATCATTAATAATTTATTTTGTTATTTTTAGCGATTGTAATTTATGCTATTTTCTAATACCATAAATAATAAATTATTAAATGTCCATTAAAAAATGATTGTAATCTTGAATGAATGAAAAATCTAGAAATTTTCATAATTTGTCATGTTCTTAGAACGCTTAATATTAAAATAATAAATAAACCATGAATAAACATAACATATGACTTATTAATTATTAAAATTAAAATACAACGCTACTATTATTTTTTTTTTTAAATTATTTCAATCATAATTATTATATATTATTAATATTATTATAATAATTATATATATTTATATAATTTAATATATATAATAACGTCATAATAAAGTGTGTAATATAAATAATATTAATATTATAATATTACAGTCATAATAGTTTATATAATAATAACAGAGATAATCATGACTCTTTGTTAATAAACAAATAATTCGCAAATAAAATAATATTGCGATCATAAATTGAGATATAAACTATCCAATCTTTCAAAATGAACTGCAAACAGTGTGCAAAATTTGATTAAAATCGGTTCAATAGTTTAGGTGTCCATTGCGGACAAACAACGTCACACGTAATTTATATATATATATATATATAAATATAATATATAAGTAATAATTATATAATTATTAATAATAATACTTATTACAATACAGTGTGATCAAATAAAAATCTCCCCCTAAAAAATGTATGTACTTAAAAGACCTTGAAAAGTCAATTCGAAAGAGAACAACTTGTGTTAGCACACACACATAAAAAAGCATCGTTGTTGAGAAAACTGAAAATGCGCGAATGTTTTCCGATCGGTAAAAAAAAAAAAGGAGAAACAAATAAAAAGAAAAGAAAAGAAAAAGAAAAAGAAAAGAAAATATGTACGAGGTGAAGTTAGGGAGAAAAAGAGGGGCGGGGGGGGGTGTAATTGCAGGTAATATTTGTTGGTAGACGCTATTACGTGGCGCAATTATGCATTGGAAGTAATACGGCGGTCCGGCACGTTATATACGCCGCATAAACGAGACTCCATCACGCTTTTTATTTTTTTTTTCTTCTCTCCCTTCTCGGATGTTGCCCTCCTTCTTTTACCTCCTCTTTTACCACCCAATCCTCTAACTTCCCATTCTTCTAACCATTCCATCCTTTCCTTCGTATCATAGCTTTTCTTCTTTAACAGGGGGGGGGTTGAGTTGGGGTGGGAAGTGTGGTGGTGGGGGGGAGGTATCCACCACTTCTATCCTCTTTTTTTTTATTTTCTTTTTTTTTTCCTACTTTATACGATCGCTCGGTAAGCGCTATCTAATTAGCTCCACTTTCGTCCACCCACGCGAAAGAATGAGAAAGAGAAAGAAAGAGAAAGAGAGAGAGACAGAGAGAGAGAGAGAGAGAGAGAGAGAAATTAGTAAGAGAGAGCGTAAACAATACGCCCTACGAATAATAGTTCTATCTTTCTCTTTCTTCTCTCTTTCTCTATCTTTCTTTCTCTCTCTCTCTCTCTCTCTTTCTCTCTCTCTCTCTTTATTATCGTTTACGTTTCTTTCGCGTGTGTCTGTATTTACACGCTGGAAGAACTCTACGGCATTACGCCCTTCGTGTTTACGAAGAAAAAAAGAATTATCAAGAATACATATATATATATATATAAGTATGTATGTATAAGTAAGTGTATATGTATATATATATATATATTGTTATTAAGTAAATATATCATTTGTAAAAGGAAGCAATTTTTTGTACCGAGAAAATAAAATAATAAGTTATGTAGATGAATGTTGAGGTATTAATGAGACATCATGTTTTATTTTTCATGTGTTTTTGTTAGATGATTTAAACAAAAATTATTTAAAAAAAATAAAGAACAAAAATAGAAAAAAGTAAAGTAAAGTAAGTTTAATATACGTATGCATGTTTAAGTTGTTAAAGTTAGTACAGCAAAATTTTATGTTTTGTAATACTATAAATGATTCTGTATGCTAAATTTTTGTAATTATTCTATTTGTTCAACTTTATAATAATAATTAGATAATATATGAAATTATATATATATATAAAAAAAACAAATAACAAATCAAAAAAGAATATAAAGTAATAAAATAATATTCTATTAGATTAATTCACATGGGTTAGTTTATTAACTAAAAACACCCTGTATTGCATATGGTGTATCTATAAATAAATAAACTAAATATTCCAATTATATTAATATTAATCTATTAATTTTGTAATTATAATATATTATTATATAATTAAAAACACCCTGTATTCCATATGGTACCTATAAATAAATAAACTAAATATTCCAATTTGATTAATATTAATCTATTAATATTCTAATTAAATGATATTATTTCGACTAATAACAAAAATACCCCAACAGGATTATCATTTAAAAAAAAAAAAAAAAAATAGAAAAGTCATAAAAAGTATGGTAAGAAAAATAAGATTGTATATGCGTGTAAGTATTCTAAGTCGTGTATATGTGTATACGTATATATCTAGAGGGTAGTGCACCGGAAGTTAAGATGCGCCCAGGACTGCGGCAAAGCCTTCGAATTAGTTTCTACTTCACGTGAGTGAGCTAAGGTTCTAACCTAAGAGAGAAGTGAGTAAGTAAGTAAGTAAGTAAAGTAAAGGGGGATGAGGTTAAGGGGGAAGGAAGAAAACACGGCTACTAGCTGCGAGTAGTTGAGTTAGGGCGAGTACAAGTGCAAAAGCAGGCAGCCAGGCAGGTAGGCAGGTAGGCAGGTAGGCAGGCAGGCAGGCAACCCCCTGGCGAAGCTCTACATTGGCCACGGAAGGAGGCCTACCCGTTGATGACAAAATAGCGTGATTACGGGCCATCAAATAAACACTAGACTTACCGTTATTCCGCGCCACCGGGTTCCTTCGACCTGCCAGTTTGAATCTCCCACACCCCCTCTGACTACTACCACTATTACTATAACTGTTGCTATACTAACAACATGGTATATAACTGGTATATAACACATCGGAACCCCTTACTTTCCAAGGAACCTACCAACGGACATAGCAAGGAGCTCATCGTTCCGTGCGGATACAAATACTGACCTCTCTTCCTCGCATACTATTATCTTTCTTTCTTTCTTTCTTTTTTCTTTTCTTTTATATTATCAAGGTGTTAGACTTATAACTTCTTATATATGTGTATAATTGTTATTTATTGTTGTATAGAATAATTACAGGTTAATTATTAATAGAAATATTTAATCAATGAGTAATTGTATGCATTTGTAGTATTTTTACAATACCAATTATTCAATATTGTTAATGGTTCATTTTAGATAAAATTGATCAATAAAATGTTATATTTTATACACTAATAAATAATTATTATATTATATATTAAAAGAATAAAAATAGTATTACAGCTATAACTTTATATATATATATTAAAAATACTGTTATTATACCTAATGCAATATTATTAAAATCCAAGAACGTAAAATCAAATGTTTTGCCTGTATAATTGACTAATCACGAAATTATCATGCTCATAAAGCAACGGATAGATGCCAACCCTTAGGAACCTCCAACTTCACCGACTATGCTCTTACCGGGTTAGCCAAAGGGGATGATCTATATATATATATATACATAGAAAGGGGGTAGCAGGCAGAAAGGGGTAGAAAGTATCGAGACGGCGGCAGTGTCGGCCGGTCTTAATTGCAAATTGGTGAAATAATTGAAACAACTCTCGTAAAAATAGTTGAAAAGTCGTAATTCGGTCGTAAAAGCTTAAAACCGCAACGCGGTGCCATTACCCCCACCCCTGTAGCTCTTTTTCCACCACCACCACCATCACCATCAGCACCACTACCACCCAGTCAACTCCCCCCTGAAAAACTCCCCCTGAAAAGCACCCTACTTTAAAACGTGAATCGAGGCTCGCTAAGAGAGAAAAAGGGGTTGGTGGATGGGCGTTGAGGGCCGTTCGAAGAACCTTTCTCTTTTGCTTTCCGAAAAAGGGCTAGGATCTCGAGAAGGGCCGCTGAACGAACCGTTCGTTCGTTCGTTCCTTCCTTCCTTCGTTCATTCTCGATCTTCTCGCCGGATAAGCCTCAAGCCAGGAATGAAAACTTTCCCTGAAACTCGAGTGAACGGACTTTAAACGGCCAAATCACGAGGAAAAGTATCCCCCATTTTCGTGCGATCGTAAAGCGGAAATTCTTCTCCTCGTCTTTTCTTACTCTTATTCCAACCTTATTGTCACCAACGAATGAATACAGTTTGTAAAGATAAACCTTTAAGATACCCCTAACTCTCTTATTTATATTTTAATAATAATAATAATTATTATTATTATTATTATTATTCGATATACTTTAAAGTATGTTTGATAAATTATTTTTATGAATTAAAATATTTTTCTTTATTTATATATTATTATAAATTAATTTTATTTATTATATAAAATAATAATATTTTAAATATTGTAATTTATTATTTAAATATTTTATATATTTTATATATTATTCTAATTTATATATTTATAATATATTTATAGTATTTTATAAATTATTACAAATTAATTTTATTTATTACAATATAAAATAATAATATTTTAAATATTTTAATGTAATATTTTAATATAATTATTAATATATTAAATAAAATTGTAATTATGTAGATGAATTTTAAATCATTTATATTTAAATATTTTAATTTTGGTAAATAAAATTTGCAAAATTACAAATATTAAATTGACCAATAAATCTCAGAGTGCATTGTTTTTAAATAATAAATAAACAAATACAATCAATCATTATTACAAATAATAATTTTTTATATAAAATCCTTCACACGTTGTATCGCAATTTTATATTCACATTCATTTTTTATTATTCTGCTACTTTAATATATATATATAAAAAAAGGCAAAATATTTTACATATACGAAGTTACGATCAAAGGATACAAAGAACTAACGAGCATCCAAGTTGGTTGGTCACGACAGAAATATAAAAGAATAAAACGATAAAGAATAAGCGAGAGAAAGAGAGAAAGAAGAAAAAAAAACAGATTACAAAAAAAAAAAAAGAAAGAAAATAAACAAAACTAAAAAATATTTGTCTCTTTCTTTTTTTTTCTTTTTTTTTTTTTAGTAAAAATATAATAAAAATGAATAAAATGTATATATAAAGAGAGTAAGAGTGAGAGTGACAGAGAGAGAGAGAGAGAGAGAACAAAAAAAGGGATGAGAATTGGACAAAATGGAGGACGTCGGTCAAATTGGGGTTATCGGCCCAAACTCTTCGCAAGCTGTCCATGCAAAATTTATCGCTTCATTTACATGTTACTACTACTACTACTATTACTACTACTACTACTATTACTCGGTTAGATACACGTTATACACAAATACACATACACATATACTCTGTTCTTCTCTTTCTCGCTAATATCCTTCACGATCGATGAAATATTCATCAAATATACGGCTCTTCTTCTTCCTTTCACTATGTTTCGACTTATTGTAAGCAATTTTTTTTTCTTCTTCTTCTTCTTCTTTTTCTTATTTTCTTCAATTCGCCATGTTACAAACGACAGGATAACCATTCCAGGATCCCCACTTCTTTTTTTTCCTCTTTTTTAATTTTTTTTTTTTTTACTCTCTCTCTCTGTCTTCTGAACCCTTTAGTTTTCTTTTCTTTTCTTTTTATTTATGTTTTTAATTTTTTTTTTTTTCTAATTACTTTTCTTTTTACTACTTCGTTCGATGAGAAAGAAAAAGTTCTTTCATGGGGTATTTTATTTTTTAAGATAACACAAGATAAAGATGTGAAATGATACATCTCGTTTATAATTTACCAATGAAACTCTCTTTACTTTTTTATTGAATACGTAATTAATAATTTTTTTTTATGTATGAAAACTGTTTGATAACGTCACGCTATTTTTTTTTTTTAATTAATTATTCATATTGACTTATTCATTATCATTGCATTTTTTTTTTTTTATTGTAAATTCCATGTAGTATAATACAACAGACATTTGAATTTATTTACAATGCAATAAAATATCAAATAAATATTTAAACAAATATTATATCGATAAATATTATCTTTGTTTTAATATTATTTACAATAGACTCTAAGTTATGACAATTAATTTTCTTCAAATAATTATTTATAATTATTCAAAGTAAATTATTTAATAGAAAATCAATAGAATGTTAAAAATAATTAATAGAAAATTTAAAGAATATTTTCTGTTAAAATATATTAACCATTTGCATTCGAACACTTACTAAACTAATTTATTTTATCAGCAACTCTAAGCAAATAATTTTTGCTTCACATTGCATGTAGAAAAGTTATAAACACATATTACAAATAAATAACATATGCCCATTAAAAAAAAAAAAAAAAAAAAATAGTTATAATTGATGTATTGTAAATTAAATTAAATTTGCTTCAATTTTATTTCTTTTTATTTTTTTATTTTTTATTTGAAAGTACATATATTTACAACTGACCGTATATTATCGTCAACAAGCAAATGTGTTGAAGTATTTCTGTTTTAATTGTCTCCATAGGAGAACCCTCGAGTTCGAATGCAAAAGTATTTTAAATAACAAAACAAAATAATTCTAACACAACCATAAATACATACAATCTAGAAACTATCTAGAAAAAAAAAACCCTTCTTTAATTCTTTCTCAAAATAATGAAAATCATTCTAAAAATCAACGACACGATAGAAGAAGAAGAAGAAGAAGAAGAAGAAGAAGAGGAAGACATGCGATGGCTTATAAATCATGGCCTCGCTCGAACACGATGTACAGCCGATAATCTGAATAATAAATGTTACGAGTCGTCCGACCTTCGAAAGGTCTGAATATATCCGTAACGTTGGAATATCAAGGTGGTGCTATCTTCCTAATCCCTGCGAACTCTCGCATTTGCCTTCAATCTTCAAGGAATCTTCTCTTCGTCTTTCCTTTTACCATCCACCCCTTCTTCTCAAAACCTTCATCCCCATTCCCCAACCATTCTCCCCTTTTATCAACGTTATTTTCTTTATCTTTCTCTCACTTACGAAGTCCCTTTTTCCATACTAGAAACAGTTACGGTAAGTAGCAATACCAACCAAACCACACTTTCTCTCTCTCTATCTCTCTTACACACACTCTCTGTGTTTCTCTGTTTCTCTTTTTCATTTACTCTTTCTATATATATCTTTCTGTCTTTCTCTTTTTTACTTGCTATATCTATCTGTATCTTTCTTACTTTCTCTATCATTCTATCTTTATCTTTCTCTTTGGTTTAGGTTTTGGGTAAACCCGTCTCTTTCTAAACCCGCAAGGCAGAAAATCTGAGAGCGAGATAATTACGGTTGGGAAGCGTGGATATTATTTAACCAACATTTCGTTGCAGAGACTTGCTTAGGAAGGGAGAAACCAGGATGAGAAACCAGGATGAGAAAACAGGATGAGAAACCAGTATTTCGTATAGAAGGGTGGAAATAGTAGTAGTAGTAGTAGTAGTGAAGAAGAAGAAGAAGAAGAAGAAGAAGAAGAAGGGTGTGTTCTTGCACGAACAACCCGATCAAATATAACGGGCAGAATGTATAACCCCGACTAATATCGCGAATATTCCTTTCGTGTTTTTCGAACCAACTTAAACCACCCCTCCAACCCCTCATTCTATTCCTTTACCCAACCTCACTCACTCACTCACTCACTCTTTTCTGATTTGCCAGCGTGAAGAAATATTTATTTGATTCCATTAATTAATTAGATATTTAATCAATTGAATATTATTAATTGTATATTAAAAAGAAATAATTTAAAAAGCAAAATAATATTCAATAATTATTAATATAAATATAAATGAAATATTAATATATATATATTTAATTAAATATTTAAAATATATAAATTATAATATTATTAAATAATTATATTATATTTATAAATAAATAATATTGTATAAGTATAGCAACAACAAAAAATAATATGTAAGGGGTAGTATTATTCTTCTTTTGGAAAAAAAAACAACGAGATTTTCTTTCTTAATGAACCCAGGACTGGTCGAGCCTAAACTTTACCACTATGGGGTAGGGGGTGAGTTCTTTTTCTCTCTCTCTCTCTCTGTCTTTTTTGTCTCAGTCGTCGTCTCTACCACAATCCCCTTCTCTCTTTTACCTTCTACATTTTCGTTTTACCAAGTCAAGCTTTCTCACCGCACAATTTCTGAAGTGGCTCCGACGAACTTTCACGACGACTACTACGAAAATTAATGGAATTATTATTGTCAGTTTAGTCCCGTTTTCATTTGTGTGAGCCGATTATTCGTTTATTCTTTTTATCATAATTTAACTTTTCTTTTCTTTTTTTTTTCTTTTTTTTTTAAAATCTCATAGTAGTTTCTTTTTTTTTTTTCATCGTCTACACATCATCCCCCTACGACATGCTTGTGGTGTTTTGTATATTAAGTTACTTTATTACGTTAAATTGGTAGAACTTTCATAAACCATTGAATAACCCAAAATCTTAAAAATAACAAATAATATTTGATCAATTTAAAATAATATATTTTATTAATTATAATATGGAATAATAAATTAGAACCTTCATAAACCTTAACCTTTGCTTACGACACTTGATCCAAAAGACGATCCAGACCTTTTTTGCAACATGAATCATTTTTCTCATTTGTTCAACTTTGGTAATTTTTTTAACACATTGAAATTTAATTTAAATCTATAAAACCTATATCATCTTTTGAAGTAAGTATTAAAGAAGTGTCAAAAAAATATTTTCAAGTAAATCTATGCAATAGTTAATTTTTTAGAACAATTTTTCTCGCCCGGGTCCAAAGGACCCGAGTGTGGTAAGCGTGTTACTCCAGGAATTGTGCTAAGCAAAGATTAAACAACCCAATTTTATAAATAACAAATAATATTGTATCAATAATAACATATTTTATTAATTATAATATTGAATAATAAATTTATTAAAATCAAGCTAATGGGTGTACGAATATTTCTTTTTTTTTTTTTGTAAAAATGATCGAAGAATGGCATTTTCGTTTGGCCAAAAGAAAAAAAAATATGTGGCTAATTATCGACGTACACTTTTACACCTATCGATACTTGACAAGGTAAAATAATAACCAACGAATAAAATTCTCCGATATTATTATACAGGCGTCGTCAGCCCTAAAACTCTACCACGATTATCGAGAGAACGTTCTTCTCTACTCTTCTCCATTGGTTGGTGGTGATGGTGGTGATATGGTGGTGGTGGTGGTGGTGGTGGTGGTAGTGGATTTCCTACGATCGATTTTAGCTAATTGCTAAACGGTCTCTACGCACAAAGAAAGAAAGATAGAGAAAGAATGAAATAATGAAAGAGCGAGAGTGAGATGATCCTAGAGGGAGGATTGTGGGGAAGGAGGAGGAGGGGAGGGGAGGGGGTGAGTGAGGTTGGTTCGAAAATAACCGAGTGTGAGTGAGAAAAGAGGAACGGGGAAAGTGGTTGTGTTGGTCGAAGGGTTCGCCAATGGAATGGGGGAAATATGCAAAGTGTTTACGATCGTGCAACATGCTGCTAAAAAGTTCACCCACATGTTCACTCTCTCTCTCTCTCTCTCTCTTTCTACTTGTTTCTTCTTATCTTTCTTTTTCAACCCTCCAATAAAAAAAATATATATATATATATATATATATAAAAGAGAGAAAGAGAAAGACAGTAAGAGATAGAAGTTGGTGATCTAAGAAAACTTTCAACCACCACCACCCCCTGATATTAAAAGCCTAACTTTTCCCCTACTTCTTCTTCTTCAAAATCAAATGTTCTTTAGTTTAATAAAAAAAAAGAAAAAAGAAAATACAACTAGAAAAAGGAATCTTAATTTGAAACATGGCAGCAGTGCAGAAACTTGTCAGTGATTTTATCTCAAACGTGAGAGTAGATTTTAGATTTGAGCTTGAGTTTTAATTGGTTGTTCGGTTTAAAACTGTAAGCTATTATATATATATATATTTTTTATGGGTGTGTATTTTTTTTTTTTATTCTTTAAATTTCTTTCACTTGGATTTCTGTCTTTCTCTCTCTTTTTCATTCATTTATTTTTTAATTATATAAACAATCGTACTTCAATTATTCGTTATTATCGTTGTACACATTTTATCTTCATCTCGATTACTGGTTTCAGTGTTTATCACAGGATAACATCACAGGATTTTTATATTTCTTGCTGTAATCAATTTTCTATTTCTCTCTCTCTCTTTCTTTTTTTATTAATTTATCTATCTCTTTCTATTACACTTTAACTTTTCTGAGTGAACTCTGAATGATACAGTTCATAACACGTAACACATTGTACAGATAAAAGCTCATCACCCAACCTAGTGAAGATGTTGATGAGAAGGGTTTGAAAAAAGAGAGAGAGAGAAGAGTCCCTTCTAATTGTCCGACAATGAATTTTACGGTGTCCCTGTCGCAACTCCCATAAAATATAAACCTCTCATATAATTCAGGACTAACTACAATTTCAAATTCATTACTGCAAAATATGATTTCTACTATAAAAACCACCCCCTTATAGATAAAAATCAACACCCTAAATAAATAAAAAGAAATAAACAAATGAATAAACATATAATAAAAAATAAAATAAGAATAAAATAATAAAACGAAACAATTTAATATCGTTAAGATTAGACTTGTGGCAAATGAATAAACAAATAACAAAAAATAAAATAAAATAATTAACAAACACTTTAATCTGAATTATGGTCGTTAGTTAATCTCAACCTAACCCTAATTTTCTCAATGGTACACCATGACATAATAAACCTTGACAACATTTACTTTTAATCTGGTGGTGTTGATAAAAAGAACAAAAAATTACTTCGTACATCTCTCTCTCTCTCTCTCTCACTTTCTTTCAGAATATTTTTACTTAAACACCAAAGATGAGTTTTGGTAGCACGTAACCCACACCATAACACTTTCTAATGTACTTACATAAGTTTTGT
Organism: Polistes dominula; assembly: GCF_001465965.1. The sequence continues at coordinate 260,462 of NW_015149094.1, forward strand.
TTATATAGGTAAAGCTTTTCACTCTTTCTCTTCTTCGAACAAGCAAGCAAACGAGTGTTCGTTCTCCTTTCTCGTTTATTTCTTCCACAACTCGTGCTCGTCCCCGTTTTCATCCCCTTCGTCGTTGTTCATCCGTAGTATACACCTACCTCACCCTACTAAAGGTATAAACCCCCACCTAACCTAACCATTCTTATCCTGGGGCAGTAGTCCTCTCTCTCTCTCTCTCTCTCTGATATCATTTTTAATGTCACGAAATTATCTCTCACCCGTTGCTTCTCTTGTCTACTAAACCGCGTCTACTTTCCTACCTCAAATTAACCCCACCTCTCCTACAACCCCCACCCCAAACCCATTCTTGCATATCTCAAGCATCCCTTTTCCCTACTCCTTTTCTCATCCCATTCTCATTCCATCTCACCTGACCTGACCTTCTCTAATTCTCTTTCTCTTTCTCTGAAGCTTTTACAACGACGACGACGACGACGACGACGACGACGACGACGACGACGACGACGACAACGAAAACGAAAACTAACGACGAGAAATATGGTGGTTTACGTCTCATCTCTTCTTCGTTCAAGCTTTCCTATACTTCTCGCTTATTCTTTGCTCTTTGTACTAACCGGTTACTATTCTGTGTAAGTATATTCGCGTATTAAAAGCTACAAGCTTAACTGTAATAACCTTGTGACATCAAAAAAACCTTGCCTGACTGCTCGAAGACACGCCACTGTGTGTTGTACGTTTATTAATACGTTTGTTCAACGCGATTTTTTCATTTAGCTAATTTTCTTCTTTTTCCTTTTCTTTTTCTTTCCTTTTTTTTTTATACTTTTATTTGTTTCACAATACATTATATATATATATATATATGTATATATAGTATTTATAATCATTTCACCTTGTATCTACTTATGTGTAATAATAAAAAAATGTATTACAATTCTTTTTAAGATATGATATGCTATTATTTTTTATTATTTTATTTAAACTATATTTACATTATTGTATATTTATATTTATATTTATATTTATAAATAATTTAATATTTTTTATATTTTAATATTATATAATATG
>NW_015149094.1:274626-313249 GCF_001465965.1 Polistes dominula
CTCCATATCCTCCTCCTCCTCCTCCTCCTCTTTCTACTCCTTCTATTTCTATCTCTCTCTTTCCTGACTCATGCACTCTTACTCAAGGTTGCTGTTGAAATCGGTACACCCCACTCTCCCCACCCTTTACCACCTTTCGTGTTGTCTCTTTTTCTCTTTCGGCTCTTTTTTTAAGTCTCTTCTGAACGTGGACATCAACGCCGCCCCCACTTACACTCCAACCCCCCCATTTCTTTTCCCCTTCGACCCCTGGTACTATTATCAACAGCCGATGGTGGTTGGCCTTGTCCGAGCCAGCGTTTCTCTCTTCTTTCTCTTTTTTTTTTTTACTTTTGTCCGATTATTCCTCTCTCTCTCTCTCTCTCTCTTTCTCTCTTTTTGCTTTTCGTTTTTTTCTTCTTCTCTTTCGCTTTCTGTCTTTCCGTATAAACCCCTAGGAACAGCAGCTCTGATAGGACATCTTGTAAAATGGGTCTGTCGAGAGACAAATATTAACGGGGGTAGATCACCGTTGTTGAAGCGCGATTTATTTCCTGGGATTTTGTACGACCAAAGGAGAGTATTCCATGGATATAGATTTTACCATTTTCATTTTTACTTGTAGTGGTAATAATAATAATAATAATAATAATAATAGTAATAGCAGTAGTAACTCTCGTTCAATTAAGTTTCTCATTTATTGAATTAAGTTGTACGAGGCATTCAAACGTGAAAAAATATTTCAACAGTGGTTTTGTCTAATTTCAATTCAACCCCCAACCCCCAATCCTCTTTCGATAAGAAAATATTATTCAATACGATTATATTTTTTTTTTTTGAGAGAGAGAGAGAGAGAGAGAGATATTATAATATTAAAACGATTGATAAAGTTGATCTGGTAGTTTTAGAGTTTCGATAACAATCAGAAAAACTTAAAAAATACCGAATGCAACCACGTGAATTTATAGCCGATGGCAAAAGTAAGGGGTGCAAAAGTGTAAGAGTGTGTGTGAGAGAGAGAGAGAGAGAGAGAAACGTAGGAATCGGCGAAGCTGTTAATTGAAAACTACCGAAAAGCACAATTGTGCGAGAATTATTTCTATTCATTAGCCAGCTAGTCGAGCCAGCAGCCGAAAAACTTTTCCTCAGCCAGCCAGGGCCGTTCTCTTCCGTCTCCCTCTCTCTCTCTCTCTCTCTCTCTCTCTCTGAATCTACCCCTTCGAAAATTCCCTCCCTTTCTCTCACCCCAAACCTCCCCCAGGTATCCAGTGTTCCTCTTATTCGTTGGTCGCGCGTGCCGTAATTATGTAACATAAATACAATCCCTCTCACGACGTAATTTTTGCGGTATAAGCTCAAAAGCCAGATCTCTACCCCCCTCCTCTGAAACCCTCTCAGCCACCTTTACCTATTCCCTTCCTTCCTTCCTTCCTGCCTTCCTTCCTTCCTATCCAAAAGAGGAGCTTGCGCTTTCCCGCGAGCAAGAGCTTTTTCAGGAACGCTTTCGCAAATCAATTTATGGCGTAACGCGGACTTTCTCATTGTCCGCGAGACCATAACCCAACCCTTGCACCCTCCCCCAACACCACCCTCGCGCGACCACCACTCTGTTGGGTCTTCTCCATACTAAATCTTTTGTAACTCCTGGCATCCATTGTTGTGACAGAAAATTATATCGTAATGCTTGTTTATGATGGAAAATATTCTCCCAACTGTGGTATTTTGGGAATGCACGACCTACGTTTTCTTTCTTATTCCTTTTTGTATTTTTATGGAAGCTGAAAATATTTTGACTATTTTTATTCAAGTCAATTTAATCATTGTAAGATGTGACTTTATAGTTGATCAAATTATTTTTTTTCTTAGAACTTGAAAATATTTGTAAATAATATTCATTGAAATTGATTAATAGGATAATTCAAGAATCACCTTGTATATATTTAAAGGGAGCAGAAAATATTTATTTATAAAAAAGATTTCATTTCTTTTTTTGTGTCAATTTATTATACGATCAAATTATGGTAAGTAGAATAAAAAGTATTTTTATTTTATGACGATAAGATTAAAATTTGTGCAATTGATGTTTCAAAAATGGAATCTTCCGAGTATTATCGAATTAAAATGATTTTAAGTAATGGTCAGACCAAATTGGAACTCATCTTATACGTATATATATATTTATAAGTATATATACTGTATATAATGTGTATATAGTTAGCAGTAGTAGAAATAAACGACTCGAGTAGCAATTTTCGTCGGTCAATGAATTTACAGGCTCGTTTCTCGAGAAGAACGGGAGAGAAATAGAGAGAGAGAGAGAGAGAGAGAGAGAGAGAGTTGAAGACTTAGCTTAGTCGTTTAACAAGAACGACTTTGCGGCACGTGAGAGAAAAAGGCAAGCGGCCTTCATTCCCGATAGCTTGTTTCGGTTGACTCAAGGTATGGGAGGGAAAAGTGCGAGAATGGTTGTGGAAGCGTATAAACGTTTCTTCGAGGGGTGAATTAGTGTGCCAATAAATACGAATGAGACAAAAATTTCAATAAAAAAAAAATAATACAAATCTGAAAGATACTGAAAATCTTGAAAAAATAAATAAAATTAAAAAAAAACGAAGAAAGTATCTTGAAATGTGAAATAAAAAATTATTAATCAATTAAGCATGATACTCAAATAAAAATACAATAATTCGAGTGATCTTTTTCAAATGTTTGAAAAAATATAATTGAAAATAAAATATAAAATATAAAATATAAAAATATAAAATATACAAAATTAAACATAATAATTAATAAAATACAAATTATTCTACAATTCAATACTCAACATATTATATAAATCATAAAATTAAACTTGTAATACCTGAAACTACTTTGGGTAAACACGAAAGCAATTAGGTAGTAAAAAAAAACAAAAAATACAAAAAAAACAAACAAAAAGAAAAAACACAACACAAAAATCAACGCCTTCTATTGGAGGGTAAAAAAAAAAAAGAAAAAAAAAAAAAAGAATAAAAAAAAAAGCTGCAGCTTCTAGATATATATTTTAGCGACAGGAACGCGGTACAAGGGTGGAAGGGAGGTGGGCCAGCCGCTTTTACATATAACTTCGAACGAGGAAAAAATCAATTAACACGCCCAATAACACAGGCAATATCCCAGGCGTGCGTTCGAAGCCACCCCATCGTGTGCGGTTAGTGCGCGGGTTAACGAAGCGCGATATACTCGATCCTACGCAAAAAAGCAAGAACGAAACTTCCTCTCTCTCTCTGTCTCTCTCTCTCTCACTCACTAACTCTCTCACTCTCTCACTCTCTTTTTTTTCTTCCCAAATAACGAATAACATTTTTAGTAATATCGAACGATACCGATAAACCTTTGCAATATTTCCTAATTATAATTTTTATTCTTCCACCACCATTTATGAATACACATATCCATATATATATAAAGAAGAGGAAAGGATTGAAATATTTTTTTTTACAAAAGAAAGAACCAATGATAATTTTAATAAAATTAAATAAATAAATAATATATGAAAGATGACCAATCTTAAGCAAAAAGAAAACTAAAACAGACCTTCCATCATTTATGAATACACATATATATATTTATACTAGGGGTGCTCCGTCACGCGTTGCTGTGGCTCAAATAATTCGCAATAAAATAATATTGCAATTATAAATTGAGATATAAACTATCCTATCTTTCAAGTTGAATGAAATTGCACATAGTGTGTAAAATTTGTATAAAATCGATTCAGTAATTTAGCAGTACATTGCGGACAAAAAATAATAATATCAAAATTTCAACAAAAATAAATAAATAAAAAAAAAAAAAAAAACTAGAACGAAAGTTCTTTATACGTTCTTTTCCAATATCATCTACTAATTATAATTTTGTATTCTTTCACCGTCTATGAATACAAAAAAAAAAAAAATAATAAACGATCCTTTTAAAAGGAACGCACTGATATTAAAAGAAAAGAAAAAAAAAAGAAAAGAAAAAGAAAATTTATATAAGAGAAATATACGAAAGAAAACAAAAAGAAAGTTAAAGAGAGAGAAAGATACGATAGGTTCATTAGTCACAAAGAGAAATAAAAATGGAAACTAAAGTAAGCTTTACTTTCGATAAAACGTTCCTTCCAGCTACTACTATCTCCTATTCCTCCCTACTTGCTGTCGTCGATATTGTAGACCATTACAATTTCAGTTACATTTTAATTAGCAGAGAATACTAATGTTTCGCGAAAGCCACTGGTCGCTAGGCAAGTAGCCAATGAGAGCAAAGTTGACTTCAACCGAGTCCAACCATACTCTCTCACTCTCTCTCTCTCTCTTTCTCGTTCTATTTTTCTCTTTGGTTTACCATCTCTTTCCTTTTTGTCGTTTGCTTCACTGAAAATCTCCTCCCCTTCCCCTCATACACCAACTCTCTCTTTCTCATCCTGAAACCGCCAGCAGCAGCAGCAGCAGCAGCAACTCACCCTCTTCGGCAACGCGATCCTCATATTCCACGTTCGCAGCTTATACTATACTGACCGAACCTACGATACCAAGGGTGGAGGGCTAAAGGGTGCACGAAGAGAAACAGAGGATGAGGATGAGGTAGAAAATGAGGAGGTAGAGTTGGAATGGTTGCAGAGGGTTTTACTCGTGGGTGTGAAAAAGCTACGTTCCACATTTTTGGCTCCTGTTCTCGCGTTGTTCGGCCGACCACATTTCCCCAGCGAAAAAAAATGGCGCTTTCACGATTACCCCCTTCAACTATCTCGTCTCTATTAAATTATAATTATATCTACTAAAGATACTCTTTGGTTTTTTTATTTTTTATTTTTGTATTTTTTATTTATCTACACTGAGATTGTTCTTTTCACGATTTTCACATGCATGCTAAATCAATGAACGATGACGATGATTTTATTTAATTACCAGTTCCATTCCTATCCTAACTATCCTCGACAATTATATAATATAAAATTAATTTATAATAGAATTGAAAGAGTGTCTGTATAAAGAGGATATTGTATTAATTAATTGAATTAATTAATATCTGTAATTTGTAGAATATAAAAGGTAAAGATAAAAAGGTAATGAAGTTGAACATCCGGTTTTTTTTTTTTTTTTTACAAGAATGTGAATACGGGAATACAAGAATCCTCATAGATCGAAGATCGTAATAAAGAAAAGAAAAAAAAAGGGGAGAAGTTCAATAGTTCAATGATATAAGGGACACGGTGTAAGCTTCAGCGAATATTTCAACGACGACGTGGCACTTCTCAAGTCGTAAACCTTGCCTCGTAACTATAACATTCATCGACGTTTCTATACAAGCTCGTACAAACTAATACGATTATCGATTTTTCTAACTTAGGTCTATCATTTCGAGCCATCTTCTTCATACTGAAAATTTAATCCTAAAAAAAGAACCAACGACCCAAATTTTTATTCATATAAAAAAACATTAGACAAATAAATTTGATAATCAAGTTGATTCAATCAAATCGTATAATACAGAAATTGAATTAATTAAACAAATTCTAAAAATAGTAAAAAAAAAAAAAAAAAATGTAAGAATTGTTCAAGTTGACGAAATAAGTCTAATCTTTTGTACCATGTTGTAAACAAAATACAATTGAACAATGTCAAATATTAGCAATGAAAAAAAAAAAAACCAATAATTAAACGAATATAATGTACCATGACAATAATAATAATACCATAAGTAAAGAAAAGAGTTTCTAAAGAGATAGAAAAGGGTATTGCAAAGGGCCAATCTGTTTTGTCTTCGATATGAGGCAGGTTGGTAACGTTAATTAACGAACTCGAAAAGTAACGCGTTGAAAGTACGACTCGCGTTGGGTATATTTGATGATAGTAGGAAAGAAGAAGAGTAAGAGGAGGAGGAGGGGGAGGAGTTGGTTAGGGGACGGTCGCAAGAGGGGTAGAGGGATGAGGAGTGAGTGGGTGGTGATGGTGATAGAAGGGAAAGGAAAGGGAATGGAGACGAAGCCCGAGCGTAGAACGGAAGCGCGCACGTATAAAGGGTCGGTGTCTGGCCAGACGGGCAGAAATGAAGCAGCAAGGGTTTTGTTTGTCCGGCTGTCCACCCCTTTCCTTCCGCCGGTCCACCCCCGCGGGCTCCAGACCACTCTCTTTTTCTCTCTTTCCATCTAACTGTCTTTTCCCGGTTTCTACTACACCCTCTTCCTTACACCAACGTTCGTTCGTCCCTTCCATCTCTTCGAATTCCCCTCCCCTAACCCCATCAAACCCCCTTCTCACTCTCTCTCTCTCTCTCTCTCTCTCTCTCTCTCTCTCTCTCTCTCTTTCGTGTAACAATGCACGTGTGTACACTGTTTGCCCACATCCTCTCGCATATATCTTCGCGAGCTATAATATTGATTACTTCGAGCGAATTTCAAGCTGAGCCGTTAGAGCTCTGAGACCGTTTCTGCGACTATACCATTCTCTTTCTGTCTTTCTCTCTCCCAGAGAGTTCCACACTTCGAACGGCCAGGGGTTGGGGTTGGGCAGAGGAAACCTACCACCCTCCTCCAACATCCCACCACCTACTACTACGTCGTTCCGTGTCTGCAGTCGCAATGCAGACTTTTCGCTTTTATATTCGACCAATTTGGATCTCAACTTACCCCCACCCTTAACCCACCCCAACTAACTCCCTGAGACTACCATCTACATTTTTCCACGCTTCTTCTTCTTCTTCTTCTTCTCTCATCTCGGATCTTCGTCAGAGTCTTATTGTTTGTCTTGAAGAAATAACTGGTTTGAAATTGTCCCTTAATCTTATCATAATTTTTTAAAATGTTATTTGAACCTAACTCGTTAGATTATTAAATGAAATAACAAATGTTATTATATTAATTATATTATTTATTTAAATTTAAAATCAGACAAATATAATATCATTGAAAAAGTATTTGTCAAGTTTCGTCAGAAACATTTCGATTGTACGTCGTTAGAAAACGTTGTCCAAGTAAAAACAACAAAAAGAAAAAAAAATATAAAGAGAGAGAAAGGGAATAAAATAAAGGATAAGAGTTGAAAGAGAGAAGTGGGGAAGGACAAGAGAAGAAATTAAAAACGTAATAACGAGTGAAAAAAGATGCGACTATGAAAGGAGACGCGTTGTTACGCGTCGACGAACGGCACACGACTTAAATTGCGACCGTTTTTTACCGAACGTTTAATTCCATTCGCGAGCCTTCCAACCAACCAACCAACCAACCAACCAACCAACCAGCCAACCAACTAACGTTTCCAAGCTGAGTCACCACACAAGCATGGAAGCAAGCTAGCAAGCAAGCAAGCAAGCAACCAACTAAGCCAACCAACCAGCCACTAAGCGAGCAATGTTCTCGTCATTTTCTCTTTGGGTTCGCATCAGCGCCAAACTTCCTATACATACATTTAAATATATTCATATTCACTCGTGTTGTGTGTATGTGTGTATGTATGTACATATGTACGAATATATACACGTATGAGAATCGAAGTACAAAGAAGCAATAGTAGAAATAAGATAATTGCTATTACAATCGCAATTTCCATCCGAGGACGGATGTGGGGACTAGCGAGAGGGGTAAAGAAGGGACGAGGAAAAAGGGGAAGTTGGTTGTTTGGTGGAAAAAAGGGGTGAGTAAAGAGGAGGAGGAAGAGGAGGAGGAGGAGGAGGCCGCGAAACTACAAAGTACGTTAATGTCGTGCTCACACTCGCGTGCACACAAACAAACCCCGGGACAGTCGTATTCGAATGGCACCACCCATTCGTGTGTACCCCAACAGCAGACCCGTTGGGTTGGTTTGTTGTCGAAGCTTCGGGGATTACACAAATGAGGTTGCTCGCTCGATGAGACAGAGAGAGAGAGAGAGAGAGAGAAAGGGAATACACATTTTCGCTACAAAGCGGCTCGTGCCAAGTCACCTACGGAATTAATAAAAACAAGAAGACACAAAGAAAAAAAGATGATGACAGAATGGGGGGCAGGGGGGGAGGCGGGTGGTAGAATGAGAAAGAGTAAAGGGGAGGAAAAACCAAAGGACAAAAAGATAACACATGAGAGAAAGAGAGAGAAAAAATCAACGTGAAAAGTGAAGTTTTCGCGATCGTTCGTAGAGGACAATATTTTCTTTACCGAAAGCTCGCCTCGAGTACAATGGAATCCCATCGATTCCCAGCTTACGCCGCTTACAGAGTACCTACTAGGTAGATGGTAGTAGGGAAGAGGTGCCAGAACCATCCTTTTGACCCCTGAAAGAACGTTTAACTTCCGACGATATCGTTTCCCCGAGACGAAAAACCTTTCCAGATACTTTCTGTATCCCTTTCTATCAATTCTGATCTATAGAAATGTATGTATGCATGTATGTATGTATGTATGTGTGGTTAGCTACGAAAGGAACAGTATTTTATTTTGGATGCATCTGTTAATCGATTAACTTGCTAACAATGAAGGAGTCTGATTATAGAATAGCTTAGGTATACATATATCTTGGGTAGAGATTAGTTGAAACGTCTGATGGTTGTCCAAGGGGTCGCTTACCAAGTGTAAGAGCATGTAGAGAGATAGAGAAAGGGAATAAGAGAAAGAGAGAGAGAATAAACAGCCCTCGTACCGTCTTCGTTGTAGGGGGCTAGGGATAGTAATTGTATACCGTACTGGGAGAATGGCAAGGTAAACAAAACTATGTAAGATTGCCCCATTAATATACATATCTCTTGGTTCAGTCGAGCTATGAGAGACAGAGAAAGATAGACAGAGAATGAGAGAGAGAGAGAGAGAGAGAGAGAGAGTAAAGCCACCCCCGAGGAAGAACCATCCCCACCAGCTTTTCTCGCTCACAGTCGCGATGAGAGAGGGTGAGTAGTCTTGGCCTTAGACTTCTCTCTTACAAGGGATAGGCTCGTTCGTTCGAGAGAACACCACCAACGAGGGTATACAATGGATATTGAGACCATAATTTACGGCTGATTGTTAGCCACGCGATCTATGGATTCCTTCGTATTCCCCACAGAGTGCCTTCCTAACATCTCACCCCTGTTATACCGAATTTGTGTTAGCTTCACGATAAGCCAAGACGTGTACCGAACCTACCAACCGGAATGCCGATGATTTTCCAAAAGAACATCCTTTTCTAATCGTTTCTATTAAACCTTTTTTTTTCAAAGTCACTTATCTATCAGTTTTAGTTGAATGAAATTTATCAATTAATATCATGTGTGCGTGTCTTGGTAAAATTGACATAGTTTGGTTCATAGTTGAGCCACAATTGAAACAGCTTTCTTCCATCTTGTGGGTCAATCTATTCGGTAGAAGGTTGTTGGTTCGTTCGGTTGAGTAACTTTACAATAAGAACATACGGTTATAAATTAATTACGGGGGTCAAATTCACAAAGCAGATCTTAACCATTCTACGTTAGGTCGAAGGTTTTCGATGGAGGTAAGGGTTGTAGTAGGAGTATCTTGAACGGTTACGTTGCTAGTCGAGCAAAGAGGGTCCCGAGTAAGGAGAAGACGATGTTTGGACTGCCTTACAAGGGGCGGTAGACCAACCGACTAACCTGCCTGCCACTTACCGAAGGATAATAACGTAGTAATCCTACCATGAGACACGGATGAAGTCCTTGATAACTCCATAAACCCAAGATATATCTTGCATATCAATATACTATAGACAACTATGTCACACGCTAATATTTGTTGCTCTTATCAAAATCCTTTTTAATTGAAACCTTTTGTTAGAACTTTGATCTAACTTAACTCATGCTTTATTAATCGTCATTGAAGAATTCAAAATTGTATAAAAGTTTATAATACAAAAGTATATAATATAAGTTTATACACACATACATACGTATAATGCATACATACAAAGAACTGAACAAAGTGAGACGATGAATTAAGCCCAGTGACGAACAACGCGCGTATCACGAATTCCAATTTCGCATCGATCTTCGATAATTTTCCCAAAACGTTCAAAAATCTCTACGAACTTCAATAAAGCCGTAGTAATTAATATGTGATTATACCGCTGAATTCCTGCAAATTCATGTTACGTTGCATAGCATGGCAGGAATGCAACCGACCTCAACAAGCCCAATACGAAGAGCTACTACCCTGATGTCGATAGATGTATAAACGATATTTCGTTCGTTTCGTTTCGTTATGTCGCGCTTCGTAGAATACTTTTTCAATAAAAACAGGATCCCCCATTTGGTATTCTATAAAATACAAATAATAATTGTATTTTTTTTTGTTCGAAAAAATTGTATAGGGTTTTTTTTTTGTTTTTAATTCATGTATAGTGATTTCATCAAATTCTTCTTCTTATTTGTTTTCTTTAAACTAGGAACGGTTAAGTATTGAAATATTTAATTTATTTATTTAAAGGGGTTGAATTTAATGAAAATAGATTTTTTTTCAGTGAAAACTTCTTTAGAATGAGTGTGATTTGAAAAAATGTAACGGAGCGGTAGGCGGCGATGTAACGGAGCGGTAGGCGGCTATGTAACGGAGCGGCGGGCGTCTATGAAACGGCCACGATACTAAATAAGAAGAGAAAAATTAAACAACGTGCTAGAAGTGAAACTTTTAAAAAACTAAATTTCGAGAGAATGAGACAAATGTAGATTATCAGGTGTAGGATAATTGTAGGTTTCACTTCTAACACGTGTGATTTGCACACATGTTGTTTTTTTTTTTTAATTAAATATTTAATAAGTGATTAACATATTTTATATATAGAAATATTATATATAATTTATATAAATTTGTAAATGATATAAAATATTTGTAGAAATTTGAAGATAAGGAAAAACATTTGTTGATTAGTAAACATAGTGTAAAAATTATATCCAGTGTTACAAAAATATTTGTTCCATTAAAAAAATGGTTGCCAAAAGGAAACCACTCAACTACCACGTGTTTTATTTTAAATAACAAAATGTAAAATAAATTATTTAATATTAATTAAATAATTATAAAAATACCAATCAATCCTTATTGAAAATATTTCTCAAACAAACCTCACAAGAAATGCTTGCAAATACAAAAAATAAATGAGTATCAAATTTCAAAGATTAAATTAAACATCTGACTACAAAAATAAACAATAAAATAAATATTGAATCAAATTAAATTAGAATTGAGAAAAAATATATAAAAAAAAAAAAAACATTTACGTGTAGTAGTATAATTTTCGTTTATGAGAGATGAACTAGCCTAGGAGAGATAGTAAAAGGGGACAGGTGGTGGTTGGAAGTAGACTTAAATAAATGACCTTTGGTCGGCAGTATGGGACTGATGCGGTGGCAAAATGTATGTTTGCCATTTCTCATCGACCATTTTCTGGGCAAACAATATCCTAAACTAAGCATGTAAGAACTTACTACAGTAAGTGTTGGTCCTATCCCTTACAAAGATTCTCTCAAGCGAGTTGATCAAAGTCACACCGCAAGAACGACTCAAGACAGGTCTGTTGTACAACCCCATTATTGGACTTTAATTTTGATTCTTAATAATAGAAAGAGAAAAAGAGAGAGAGGGGGTTAAGAATATTTCTCACTAATACTAAGAAGAATTTCAAATTTGTTTTCATGTCAAATACTTTGAACGAGTATGATAATTAATAATAAAACAAAATAAGTGAAATAATTGTTATATCAAATTCCAATTTCCTAGTTTTATTTTATTTTTTATTTTTATTATTTTATTTTTGTTCACCCTCCCCCCCCCTCCTCCCCCAAGAAGATAAATAAATCCATCGTTTACGAAGGATATATTCATAGATATGAATTTTCAAAAATAACACGATTTTATGAGAAATTCCAATAATCCAATCTTTCAATATTCATATCTCGAAAATTGCTATCGGGATGCAGAAAAAAAAAAAAAGAAAAAATATCCCAAAACGTACATTTTACTACTCTATTCAAGCATCGAATTAAATCTGTTGTTGTTGTAACCTTAATGAAATAACGCTATATGAATAAAAAAAAAAAGGAAAAGAAAAGACCAAATGGTTGGATCAAAAAATTTATTCTGTTTCATATTTTTATTCGTAGATGGACAAAAAGAAAAAACAAGTGATATTTTCTAAAGGATTTCTATGATTTTAGTCTAATAAGATGTTTTAAGTGATTACGAATGAATTCAAGCATGAAAACGGATTTATAGACAGCTGTTTGTATGCTACAAGCTGTCAAACGATCATCCCCCGGCAGTTTGGGATTTACTGAGACATCGGGCGTAAACTGCCCTCGGGGACCTTGTTAGTTCAATTCGCTTCAACGCCTGCCTCTCTCTCTCTCTCTCTCTCTTTCAAAAAAAAAAATAAAAAATAAAAAATAAAAAACACAATTTACAAGCTAGGCCAATGCAACAAAACTGTAGGACATCTCGTACCAAAGTTCTTTCATCCTGAGGCAATGCTTTCATTGCAATTGCCGTTTATTATATAGTTCCAGGAAAGAGGATTATAGCAATATAAGCGAGGGAAAAAACATTGCAACGAATCATGCTATATATATATATATATACATAAGTGGTAATAGTAATGATGGTGGTGGTGGTAGTGGTGCATACGTTTATGTTATAAAGTTTCTCGTTAACAATGATAAATCGTCGAGCATTTATGTGTTCAAAAAAAAAAAAAAAAGAAATCTATGGTAAGTATCATATGTATGTGTACATATATATGTGTGCTGTAACATTTATGACTGAACATGTAAAATGTAGAAAAAGAAAAAATATAAAAATTGTATACTCCATCAAATACGACGGATATTCAATTACCATCTCGAGTCCACCTTTCATAATATCGTTAACGTATATCCAAGATTCTTTCGATGGATTACAAACTGTGTATGTATATGTGTATATGTGTCTCTCTCTCTCTCTGTCTCTCTGTCTTTCTAGAGACTATTTAAATTTGTCAGGTTTTTTTATGATTTTTTTTTCTATTCGTCTTTCTCTTCGGTTGCTGTTAATTCACTTGGAAAAGATAAATTCGATCATTTTACAAACGCATGAATTCTTTTACTCTCGTGTCAATAGTAAGAGAGAGAGAGAGAGAGAGAGAGAGAGAGAGTATTTATAAAGAACAACGTGATTTTAATCGTTTCTTGCTAGTATGAGGAACCTGATAGAGCTAATTTGAGCGTCATCGATATCAGTCAGGATCGAATCAAATGAATATAGAGAAATCGGACTTTGTTCGGTTCGGGTGATTCGGTGAAACGACAGGAGTGGGTGGTGTAGAAAATGTCGAGTGAACAAACGTTGTTATATAGGAGAGAGAGAGAGAGAGAAAGAGAGAAAAAAAGATGAAAAAGAGAAAGAAAGATGAATTGAGTGAAGGGTAAAAACGAAAATCAGACTACCTTTCAATGTATTGTCAAGGTATTGTCCATTCTCCGTTTCGAAATAATCGTCCTGTGGAACTAATGGGGTATAAAGTCCAGATACCAAAACAACTCATCCGTATCCGACACGTGGTCAACTTGATTGTTCAACTTTCTTTCTATTTCTTTTTCTCTTTCTCTTTTTCTTCATTCTTTCTTTATTTCTTTCCCTATGCGTTTACACATCACAAAATTACTTGATAAAAATTCTTTCTAATTCTATTGTTTTTTCAAACTCTCACGAAAATGTGATAAAAAAATTGTATTCTATATTTGAAAGTTAACATGGTTGTTGAAATTTATTTAGAATTTTAATAAAATGTAATATAATAAATATTATAGAAAATAATTATTTAAAATAATAATATATTAATGATTATAAATTATAAATTATTATTAAAATTATTTATAAAAATTGTAAACTATTTTTCAAAGTATTTTAACTTGGAAATAGAAATTTATTTAGAATTCTAATAAAATGGTAATATATATATTTATTTATATAATAAAATATATATATATATATAATATATAAATTATAAAACACATATAATAGAAAATAATTATTTCATTTAATAATGTTAATAATAATTATTTGAAAAACCATCAAATCAAAATAGTATTTCATATAATCAAAGTTATCCTAAATTGTTAGACAATTTATTTACCATTTTAATAAAATCTAATAAATATAATAAATAATTAATAAAATTAATACAATCAATGATAATTGTTTGTAAAAATTATTTTTGTCATCGTATAAAAAGAAACAATTTAAAAAATGTATTTATTGATCAAGAAAATAGCGTGGAATAATAAGTGTACATTTTTAAAAAGCCAATACTAGAATGTGCTTGAAATAAATCACACAAAGACAGGTTCGATTAAAATTATATAAAAATACAAGGGATGATACATCTTAAATAATATTTGTCATTTTTTAGGTACACACGTACGATTTGGAAAATCGTATTGTAAATGTATTATATATTTTTCGGTTTGTTTATAATTAGATCAATATCATATCAATCGATAAAATACTAAATAAATTTTAATCAATTTGCAAAATGCAATTTTAAAGAACAAAATTTACACCTTGATGAATTATAAATGTGACCGAATCTAAATTTAAATGGACAAAATAATACGATCAATTTGTGTGTGTGTGTGTGTGTGTGTGTATTATTTGGCATAGATTTTAAATAAAAAATAAAAATAAAAAAAAAGTAAAGAACAAAATATTCATAGGAGAATAATTCAATAGATCGAACAAATTTTACCTTACCTTAGATTCAAATTAAAATAGACAAATATAATCAACTAGATATTATACGATATTAATTTAAATATTGTATTAACAAAACAAACCACATTAAAATAATAATACAATTAAATTTGAGTATCCTATACAAAACTTCAAATTTAAATAGACAAAGCTTAAAATGTTAAATAACAAAAATTACAATAAAATAATCGCAAATTAATGAAAAAAATGTTCAAAGAAACGTTCTATCCATTAATAGTAGAAATCAGCAGGTAGTAAACAGCAATAGAACATTGGAGTTAGCTTGCGAAACGATGGATCGGGGAGTATACGAAGGGAATGGTAGAAGAAGGAGGGTTGGTTGATGGTGTGGTCTCGTGGGGAACGTTTCATCCCCCCACCCCTTTTTACAAAAGCCGGGCAGCGACTCGAAAGTAGGAACCGTGACTATGGGAGAAGCTAAGTCTGTTCCCCGTGTAATGGGGCATCGGCACGCGATTTCGCAAGCTCGTCTATACCCTACCCCCTACCCCCTATCCCCTCCTCCCTCCTCCCCTTCTCACCCTTCCTATCGTTCTCTTCGAATCCCCATCCCTAAAACTACTACCACCACCACCACCACTTCTCTCTCTTTCTATAGCATCCCTTTCGCGTTTCTAACTTTCAACTTTGCTCACGGTCGACTTCGTCTGTCTGTCTGTCTGTCTGTCTGTCCGTCTGTCTTTCTCTTTCTCTTTCTTTTCCTAACCATCGTACTTTCACATCTCACCCTCTTTCCCTTTTACCTTCGAACGGGGTGTTGCTCTGTGACTTATCGGCTCTAATTATTCGCCCCCGCAAGAAAACCGGCCATACCCCGACGATCACGCCTGCTACCCTTCTCTCTTTCTATGTGTGTGTTGTTTGTGTGTGTGTATGTGTGTTTATGGGGGGTTTCTGTTCACCTTCTCTCAAAGTGGCCTTTCTACGATGCATCGTAATACAATCTTTTATTATTTATGATAACAAGTTATTTTTATTACAACAATAAACAAATGTTTATTATTTTGGTTGAAGTAATGGAAGAACAATTTAGATTAATGTTTATAATTAGCTAGGTATGCCCCGCCACGCATTGCTGTGGCTCACAATCAGTCCGATACACACGTCTTTTAAGTCAACGAATTACCTTATACCGCTATCTGTTAGAATCTTATCGAACTAACAGAGATAATAATGACTCTTTGTTAATAAACAAATAATATTGCGATTATAAATAGAGATATAAACTATCGTATCTTTCAAGTTGAATGAAACTGCACACAGTGTGCAAAATTTGATTAAGATCGGTTCAGTAGTTTAAAAGTCCATTGCGGACAAACAACGTGACACGTAATTTATATACATATTAATATAGTAAAAATATAAAAAAAAATTATTTCATTAGGAATTCTAATTAAAATTTCAGGTTTAATTACAAGAAGGTCGATAAATCTTAATCGAACGATCAATTTCTTAAGCTGAAAGATTCTTAAACTTCAATATACGTTAAAGTAGATGACAGAGAGAGATAGATAGATAGATGGATAGATAGATAGATAGATAGAATCAGGATTTCACGATGGAAATCATCAACGATAACAGAGTGAATATGTGTGTCTGTGTGTATGTGTGTATGGTGGAATGTCGTAGAGAGATACGCGTTGCTAGTAGTTTGCCGTGCAAGAGCTCAATTGATCACGTTAGCAGGAGGTATTAATAATGTAAGCAAAGCAGGTCTTGTATATCGGACGGTTCGCGGATCCGTTCCGATCTGATGGGAGTGCGAGGAACGTCAATGCATATAGAAGCACGGATACTCCTTCACCGAAACGTATTCGCAAACAAATAGACTAGCGCATGCGTGATTATCACACATATCGTCTATATTCTATGAAACTAAGAAAAAGATTAGAATTAAGAAACAAAATAAGAAACACATACGTATTGTCATGAGTAAGATAAAAAAAAGAAATGAAGAGGAAAGGGACTGGACGATAGAAATTTGGAACTCCCTTTCCTCCACCCACAACCTTGTCCTCCCCCTCCTTCTCCTTCTCCTTCTCCTCCTTAGGTTGAAACGAAGAACCCTCTTTCCAAACAACGATCTTTCACGGTGACCCGCTTTGGTGTGATAATTTTTCAATTTGGGCTCATGCGTTATTGACGTGGTTGGTAGGGTAGGATGGGATGGGCACACCGACATTAGTGGCCCTTTTGACGAGGGAGTCTGAGTGGTCTTTACGCAAAACAATACGAAAAGCAGTAACCCTGTCTCTTTCTCTCTCATACTCATACTCTTCTTAGTATCCACAGGAACGGGTTAACCCTGACGTCAAACCTTACGTCCCCCTTTCACCCTATCCTTTCCTACAAGCAGTAGCCACGAATGACGAGACGACGTTGACGACGACGACGACGACGACAGGTCGTAACAGCACCGCCGCTTTAACCCTACGGGAATAAGAAGAGTCGCAATGTAAGCAACACACAACACGTTGTGTGCAGCCATGTTTTTTACATTAGCCAGACGATACTTGCCCCAGAGTATGAGACGACGACGACGACGACGACGACGCTAGGGAACTCGCGCGTAAGCGTTACCTTACTAAACTTCTACCCCAACTACCACCCCCTTCCTCACAACGTGCCTTCCACCCTACAGCTTTCTGTCTCTTTCTCTCTCTCTCTCTCTCTCTCTCTTTGCTAGCCTCATCTCTTGCACCGACCACGAGCATGTATTGTTTACCAAGTCATTTGTGTATATATTTGTGTGTGTGTGTGTGTGTATGTATCAAGCATGTTTCTGTGCAACCGTCGAGTCACCCTACACCTTCTACCACGTCACTCTCCCCCCTCACGTTGACTGCAAGTAAACCTCCTCTACCCTAGTCTCCGATCTTCTACAACGACGATGACGATGACTCTCTTTTTCTTTTTGTTTATTTTTATTTTCTTTTTTTATTTTTTATAGTTTTTTTTTTCCCCCGACAAACGATCTTCTTTTTTAGGTCATTCCATTGCTGGTTTGTGTAACATTTCTAAATCCTAAAGGGGTATGGTATTTTTCAATGGAATTTTTGATTATTTTGAGAACATTTGAAATTTTGGTAAAAGTTGTTCAAAATTTATTAATTTTATTATCAGTAAGGAAAATTTGATATTGATATTAAATAATTTGATGTATTCAACCCTCTTATCAATATATATAAAATAATATATATTTTTATTAATTTAATTAAATAATAAAAATAATTAAATATAAAAATATAATATATATCAAATTAAATATAATAATACCTAATAAAATATTTATATATTATTTTATCCAATATTATCCAACAATAAATATACAATAAAATAATATATCATCAAATATCATATCTCATATATAAACTGTTCTACCTTTTCATACCTATCCGTATAATATACACACACAGACAGTTAAATAAAAAAAAGAACGAATAGGAAGAAATACAGGATACGAGAGAGAAAGAGAGAGAGAGAGAGAGAGAAAAAAAAATTTAAAGAAACAATTGCATCAACACAGACATACACACTAACTCTTTCTCTTTCTGTCTCTCTTTCTCTCTCTCTCTCTCTCTCTCTCTCTCTCTCATACAAACATTGACAGATGGATGTAACATAAACGAAGAAGACGAATAAAGGTGCTCGAGAGTTATCGAAGAAGGTAGAATGAAGCTAACGGTTGATATCGTGCTAAAGAGAGAACTAACACTGAAAGAGAAAGAGAGAGATACTTCGAACAGGGTGGTTGGGGGAGAGTTGGGGAGGAGGTGGTAGGGGATATGGAACAAGCAGTCTGTTGTCGTCCAACAGATAAACAACGTCGTTATTGTAAATGCATTGGATCAACATGCTGCAGGGCTTCATAGGCGGCTTTTCTTCACGATACGCCCTGCGGCCTGGGTCTCTCGTTGTTTACGAGATCGATAGTCCGATCGGAGGGAATCGATTTGATCGTATTGTGTTCACCATTTCCTCTTTCTTTCTTTCTTTATTTCTTTATTTCTTTATTTCATTCTTTCTTTCTTTCTTTCTTTCTTTTTCTATCTCTTTTTGTACTGTAACGTTTTCGTTTTCTTTATTTCTTGCTTTACGAGAGGAAACACACAGAGAGAAAGAAAGGATAGAAACAATCGTTGTAACGTGGCCACGTTGTACTAACTATATATATATATATATATATATTTTTGTGTCTTCGTTTTTTCGCGACTCCCCCGCGAGCCACTGTTTCTCGCTCAACATTTCTCCTCCTACTCTTCATCCTCATCCTCATCCTCATCCTCATCCTATCTAAAGAACGTATCTCCGACCGACTGTACTCGTCGATGCGAGAAACGAGAGAACAAGAGAATGAGAGAAATTTTATAGTACTAGGGGTACTACTACCTACACCTGATCAGTTGAAAATGAAAATAATGTAATACGAAGTGAAATAGAATACAATAAAGGATATTAGAGAAAGTTTGAAATTCTGATTACTTGTATAAAATTAAAATGAAAATCAAACAAACTTGAATGATGATAAATATGAATTATATTAAATATCTGTAAATAAAATCAAATCTAAGTAATTTTGAAGATTATTGAAATACGATGAGACATACTGTATAATCACAAAAATGTATAACTACAAATAAATATAAATAATATTAATGAAATTAAATCTTACACCCACACACACACATATAATAATCAAAGATAAACGTAACACGAGACACACTTTATTAATAACGAAAGAAATACAAAATGAGAACACCGTATATAAATATACAGTATACCAACTATATATGGTATCATTTTCTATGATTCTAAAGAACTTGGAATAGAAATACTAAAAATAACAAGATGACCATAACACGATACTAGCAATAGTCGTACATATTATATGCATAAACACATATACTTCACTTAGAACGCAAAATTACATTTGATTTGGTATATACTACTTCTTCCTTACTTATACAAGGAAAATATAACATCTGTATAAAATACACATAATTCTCTATTTCGTATATGCAACTTGCATCAGTTTTTTATTTTTTTATATTTTTTATTCTAATACGAGTTTAGAAATAACGACTCGTACGAATCAGCACACGTTTATTATTATTTATCGAAGAAATTCATTTTACGATTCAATATTAAAAATACAAATATAAAAATAATAATAATAATAATAATAATAATAATAATATTGTATCAGGTTTAGAAGAATGATAGAAAATAAAGACACTTACAATCAAATAGATATAGTAGTGTCTAACGAGTTTTACCAAGAAAGATAACACACACACATATATATACATATATATATATAGAATCCATTGACGAACCCCATACCTCCTTTTATTTTATTAATATCGTAAATCGTAATCAATTCTATTTAAAAGCCAACCAACAAAGTGGAACGGAATTTTCTCTGTGGGTGATTAGAATCGTTTCCGCGTGGCACTAACAAAAATCTATGAGAGAGATTAGATTTCGTTAACGTTAAAATGAAACGTGTGTGTAGTTTAAGTTTACGTGCGTGAGATGCAATATAATATCTTAAGAATTATTACTATGGAAGAACGAATGAATATTAAAGATATATATATATATATATGTAGAAAAAATATGAAGAATGCAATAGAAAATATAAATATATATATATATATATATATGTATATATAGATAGATATACATATTTTAATATCTAAATGTATCACAAAGTTAAATGTAACTTTCACCGATAATAAATCACGAGTTCTTCTTTTAAATTATACGTTTGTATTGATAATTCGTAAACGAACTAGTGATAAGGATTTAAATCAATCATGAAACTTTCTCTTATAATAAATTAATATTATTGTATATAATATACAGTTAATACAGTTTAATCAATGATGTTTGTTTGTGATGTGTTAATACGAACACGGTTTTGAATTAGTTCCAATATTTATTTTTTATAATTAATAAGAATAAAATTAATTAATAAAAACGAATGAAACTACAGTGGATTTAAAATGTAATAATTTAATTAAACATATAAAATTAATTTGAAAATAAAAGTTGAATTGTTTATGGTTATAGGAATGGTGATTTTTTTTTTTTTTTTAAATAAAAATTGTGTTAAAAAATGGTCAATTTGAGAAAGTACTCTTACCAGATTTATAATCATTTTGAACAGAACTATAATATTTAAAAATGATTAAATATTCGTAGTTAGTGTAATATGATTTTACTACACAACGTTCTTAACGATACGACCGTCAAAGACAAACTGAATGTAGGACAAAATATTGTAAACATTTTGTAGAACACGAATAAACGAAAATATTCTCGAATGAAACTGCTCGTTGTTTATAAGTTATCCGACAGATAAATAAATATATATATATATATATATATAGATATGAATTTTTGTATACGATTTCATCGAGAGAACAGTGACTCGACGTAAACAGAGTACTATTTTTCTCATATGAATTTATTTTTACGAATAAAATCACTTTTTCCTATCATATGTACTACTATCAGTGTAGATATTTGTTACAATTTTCTAATAAATTTTTGTTAATACTTTTTTACTGTACTTACATTAAAAAAATAATAATTATTATTATTTTTCTATTATAAATGAATAAACGAAAAATTCGTAAAATTACAAATATTTTAAATAATTTCCATAAAGTCTAATTTTTCATTAATAATAAAAAACATTATACTATTATATATTATTACTATTACTATTATATATATATATATTTGCTATTACTATATATAATAATTATATAATAAATAATTAATTAAATTTGTGAAATTAAAAATATTTCAAATACTTTCCAAAGTATCATTTTTATTAATAATAAAAGACATTATACTATTATATATTATTACTATTACTATTATATATATATTTGCTATTTTACTATTATATATATATACAATAAATTATATAAAAATTATATAATAAATAATTATATGAATGTACGAAATTAAAAATATTTCAAATACTTTCCAAAATATATAATTCTAATTCTTCATTAATAATAAAAATAACATCACTATATAAATACGAGAAGAAATAAAATAATAAAAAAAACAAACCTTATCAGAAAACAGCATAGTTTTTGACAAATGTTTGTTTCGTACTCTATCTCGAACGTAAATACACTACTGGTGACAACTAAATGGAGAAAAGAACGTAGGGTGTATCATAGAAAATAAGAAAGAATGAAACACCAAGCAATTACACACACACACACACACACACACTCATTCACACACACATACAATGTGAATAAGAGTAAGAGAAAGAGTGGATGACGAGCTATAACTGTGAGGACCATTCGATCGAACTGACACGAAGAACGTGAAGGTCCCCATCCCTCTGTCTATGCCCAAGGCAAAGAAAAAGAAATAAAAAAGGAAAAAAAAAGAAAAAGAAATGAAAATAGAAGGACAGAGACGAACACTGGATAAACAAGAGGGGGGCAATAGAGATAAACAGAGAATATTGCGAGAAATATGCGCAAACACGAAACTCTCTTTCTCTCTCATTCTCTCTTTCTCTCTCACCTATCCATCCAACTATCTCTCTCTCTCTCTCTCTCTCTCTCTCTCTCTTTTATACACTTTTCGTTTCAGTTGTGTTTGCCGAGAACACCGTCGTCCCTCTTTTCATTCTCACTGTTTTTATCTTTCCTCATCTTTGCCACTCATTTCGCAACCCAACTTTTTTCCTGTATTTTTTTTTTTTTTAAGTCCACTCCAACTTTCGCGCTCGTTCACTCTCTCTCTCTCTCTCTCTTTCTGTTTTTTTGTCTGTCTTTTTCAACGTTATATCCGGTCGGGTGAGTAGGTGGGGGCTGGGATAGGGGGAGGGCTTAATTTATGCCCAGAGATGTTTCGTTTAAGGATTTTACCTCTGTATCCCAAACCCCTCGTTGAATTCTCGAGTGTCTTTCCTCTTTCTTTTTTGTTTTTTATTTTTATTTGTTTTTTTTTTGTTTTTTTTTTGTTTTTTTTATTCATAAATCGAGAATCAAGAATTAACCACTTATCGCTGCCTAACCATTGCCCTTGTTTCCCTTATTTCTCGTGCTATTTTAAAAGCTCTCCTTTACGCACATGAAACGAGGGATGCCAACCTGTTTTCTTTCTCTTTCTCTTTCTCATTTTCTCTCTTTTTCTTCTCTTTTTTTTGTTCTCTCGTTTATCGTCAAACCGTTTGAGAAACGAGCGTCGTTTTTAAAGGTGCCTGTGAGTGACTTTGCATAGAGAACAACAAAAAGAGATAGAATGAGAATACAGTAGTTCTATACTTTGGTACTTTTTGTTATTTGTGTTTTTCTCACCTGTTAGTATTAGTGAATAAATAATTATACGATAATGAAACGATTATGATATTTTTGATCTACTATAATCTATGGGTTTCATTCACAAGAGTATAAATAAAATAATATATATTTAATATAATATAAAACTTAATATAACATAATATAAATATAATATATTTATTTTATAATATATATTTTATTTTTTTCCCCAAATTATAATTTAATATAATATAATATAATTTAAATATATAATATATTTATATTATAATATATATTTTATTTTTTTTTCGAAATGATTGATGGATCAGAGTTGGTCACACTTGGTCATTCAAATATACATATATATTTCTATCGAATCAATTTCAGAGATAAAATTTGTCTTACGTTAAAAAACGAACGATCCTCCTCCTATATGATCGAGAGGACTGCAAACATGAGATATAAAAAGAATAAAGAAAAGAAGAGTGGGGGAGGGGGAGAGGGAGAGGGGGATAGTAACGTCTAGAGAGAACGAATTCTCGGAGTTGATATATTCTGAAAAAGGGGGAGGAATTTGGAGGAAAGGGAGATGGGTAGTGGTCGACAGGAAACAGAATGAAACACATACGGGACAGGTAAGGTATTCGAGAGTGGTCTATGGATATCGTCCAGAAGGATGGAATAAAAAAAAAAGAGGGTGGGGAAGTTTAGGTGAGAGAAAGTGTGAGTGAGAGGTACGTCGAAGGGCAGACTATATAATTTCCCTTGAGGGAGATCGCGGGATGGGCGAGAGGAAGGTCGGATAGGTGGATTCGGCAGGGCTGAGGTAGTGGTGCTGGTGCTGGTGGTGCTGGTACTGGTGGTGGTGGTGAGATGGGAGCAAGGGTGATCCTCATGTTTTCCAGGTGGGGGAGGTGTATGCTCTGCTCATCCACGAGCCCATCAACGCAACCATCCTCCGACAATCGATTATTATCTTTCCAATTTGCATAGCAACCGAGCTCTTGTTCAAATCTGCACCACCGTCACCACCACCACCATCAGCACCACTATCACTACCACCGAGGTTCAACCCCATTGGCAACCCCTTTGCAAAATCCTACTACCGATCGTCGTGACTCCTCGTCGTCGTCGTCGTCGTCGTCGTCGTCGTTGGACTCACCACCCATCCACCCCCATACCACCTTCCACCCTATTTCTGTTACACCATTCTTCCTATTTCCCATCTTCTTCTGCTGTTGTTGTTCTTCTTCTTCTTCTTTTTACCCCTTGTCCTTTTTTTTTTGTTTTAGTTCCCTCACATCCACGTTCAATCTTCTCGTCAAGAACGTAGCGAGAGGATATAACTTCGCCCTTTTAAACCCTTCTCCATCCCTTTTTATCATCCCTCCGTACTCTTCTCTTGTTCTTTTACTTCGTTTTTTTTTTCGTTTTCTTTTTTTTCCCTTAACCATTTGTCTCTCTCACTCTCTTTCTCTTGTTATCTTTTTATCTTCGTCGATTTTATTATACCAGTCGATGTGTTTCCCGTTTATCCCTTAAAGTCGATCGTCGCGATCCTTCGCTAATCCTTTTCAGCACAAAAAGGTTCTCAACTGAAATATCTCTCTCCTGATATTAACGTATTAACGTCCAATTCTGTTACGCGTACCACCTTCCCAAGATGAACTTATATCAGTTTATAAATATATGTGTATACATATGTGTGTGTGTGTGTACACATATATCAAAATAATCGAAATTTATTTGAGAATTTTGGTTTTCTATCCATCGTCAATTTGTTTCGAAATAACGCATTGCTGCCATCGTATTCGTTAAAACGAAAATATCATTCGAGTGATATGTACACCTACACAATATTTATATACATATATGTCTAATGTGTATATGTGTGAGGGTGAAGTATGAGGATGTGGTTATATTCATATATACGCAGTGAAATGCGCACGTTGAAAATACCTGAGAGAGAGAGAGAGAGAGAGAGAGAGAGAGAGAGAACCGTCCGATTGGTACTAAAAAAAAAAAAAAAATGAGAGAATATAGAAAAAGGAGTGATGATAGAATTTCCGTGTGTCACCGGTTAGATTAAAAATGAATATACACAGAATTGTAGTATTTTCGTCCATTTCGTGTATAATACGACAGCACACCGATGGATTCCGTAATAACGAATAATAGCACACGATGGTTCCTATACCCAGAATTAGTTTCACGAGGTTAATTCAAAGCTACGGTGAATTTTTTATTCGATATATATTTCAAGATATGATTATTTATGTATATCTAGCTTAAGATAGAATAATAATTATATAAGATTGAAATAAATTAATTATCTTTCTGAAAAAAAAACAAAACAAAAGAAAACAAAATTAAGTTAACTCTTAAAGTGCACATGTGGGGTGTTTGACACCCCAATGTCAAATTTTGGAAATGAGTAGTACTGAATTCGAAAAAATGGGGTTATTTGTCTAGTGCCATCTTTAGTGTTAATTCAGATGGATATAAAATCTATTCTATTTTAAAAAAGATGTGATCAAATTACTTTGAAAAAAATTATTGCGAGGTATAAATATTAAATAGTAGCGGCTTCAGGAGATGCGTTCAAACACGTCGGGGGTGTCAAACATCCACAGTGCACTTTTACCAAGTGTACACTTTAAGGGTTAACCTTGATTAATTATTATTATTAATTAACACAAAAAATAATATCATTGTTTTGAAATAATAATAATAATAATATTAATATTAAAATGAAACAAAAGTATTGAAAGAACAAAACAAACGTGAGAAAGTATTCAAGAAAGATTGGAAAAATTGTACCAAAGAAAGTAAAATAAAAAAAAAAAATCTAAAAAAAAAATATGGATGACTGTGGATTAGTATTAAATGAAATTTAATCGAGAAAATGTTAAATAAAAAAAAAATTAGAAAATAAAAAAGCAGAAAGTAAGAGAAAGTGTCGTGAAGAAGAAATGTTGGAAAAACCGAGAGAGGTTGAACGGAGTAAAAGAAGAAGAAGAAGAAGAAGAAGATGGAAAAAGGGAAGAGTGGGGTTAGGAGAGGGAGGTGTACGGGGGGTAAAAGTAAGAGAGAGAGAGAGAGAGAGAGAGAGAGGAAGAAAGATAGAAAGAAAAGAAGAACCCTCCTTTATAAAATCTTTGACGCGAGGTAGGTAAAACGGCAAGGCCAGTCATTAATAACTTTTAGGTGGCAGATTTTGCGCGTATTAATCCACCATATTATACCGCGAGTCTGCAGACATGCTTCCTCTTACCGGTTTGAAGCAGGAAGTTCTTTTCTTTCATTTTTTTTTTTTTTTACTCACTTTCTTTCAGTTCTCTCTCGTTTGGATGCGGCGCGTCCCTCCCTCTCTTTCGCACACACCTCACCAAGAGGGGAACTTAAAAGAGGATAGAGCTGAGTCAACGTCTTCTTAATGAAAAATCTGAATCCTGCTCGTACCTTTTCTTTCGTCCATCATCCACCCAAAACCCAACCACCATCATCACCACACCATACCATCATAACTACTACCACCACCCCCTCAAACCAAACTCTCTACCCACTTTCTCATCCTAGTCTTTTTCTTTTTCTTTTTCTTCTTTCTTCTTTCTCTTCGAATCTCAACGATTCTATCTACGACGAAATGTAAAAGTTATTAATTTCTTTCTTTTTTTTTTTTTTCTTCTTTTTTTCTTTTCATGATAATTAATGTATAAGACACTATTATTATTATTATTATTTTTTTTATACGTTCTATTATAATTTGTGATTTGAAATGTTTTATTATTGGTATGTGAGAAATTAAAATGAAATTACAATTGATACTGGTAACAATAATTTATGTTAGATTTTATGTGTTTGGTATTTAAATTTATAGAAAATTATTATTAATATTGTAATAAGAATTTGGGTCAAAACCTGTTAAAAAATATATATGTTTTAATTAAAAAATTATTTAAACGTATAAGTTCCAAATTAATATCAAAAAACTCTGTTATTGATATGTGAGAAATTAAAATGAAATTACAATTAACACTTGTAACAATAATTTATGTTAGATTTTATATTTAGTATTTAAATTTATACAAAATTATATTATTAATATTGTAACCAAACTTTGAATTAAAACTCTGTTTAATAAAATATATATGTTATAATTAAAAAATTATTTGACGTATAAATTTCAAATTAATATCAAAACACACTCTCTCTATTATTTTATCTTGGGTATTTAAATTTACAAAAAATTATTATTAATATTATAATCCTAATTTGAATCAAAACGTGTTAAAAAAAAAGAAAAAAAATATACAAATAATATAATTAAAAAATTATTTGAAAATTATTTGACCTAATAAATTTCAAATTAATATCAAAACACTCTCTCAATCAAACTTCCTTTTCAACACATTGAAATATATATTTCATTAAAGTACAAAAAGAAAATACAAACCTAATAAAAATTTATGAAAAGACTTATCTCATTTCAATTTACAATATGAACGACATTAAACTAGAGTATCCTAAAGTAATATCTTCTTAAAGAAGATAAACGAACGTTTCCAAGGGAATGAACCAAGATACTGCTGTACCTTTTACGTCTACTATACTTCCTACTTTTCCTTCTCCCCCTCTCCCCATCTCTCCCCCATCTCTCTCTCTCTCACTCTCTCACTCTTTCTCTCTCTCTCTCTCTCTTTTCATATCAAAGTCGAGGTAAATTGTCGTGCAATAGCGACAGTAGACCGAGCAAATTTCATGTACAATTAGAAGCCTTTTGTAGAAGCTAAACTGCTAATAGTCTAGCAAGAGAACAGGGAAACCTCTCTCTCTCTCTCTCTCTCTCTCTAGCTCTCTTTCTCTCTTATTCTCTCCTCTTCCTAGTTTCATCTCATTTCGTCTGACACTCTTACACCCATCCACCTCTTGTCCCAGTCTTCTTAAACACCCCTTTCTCTTTCCCCCTTCACTATCTCTCTCTCTCTATCTCTCTTTCTTTCTCTTACTCTCTCTCTCTCTCTTTCTCTGTCTCTCTTTCTAAGACTCGACGTTATGCCTTTAACCTCTCATACCCTTAAAACGTACCAATTCGTAGCTTCCAGAGAGAATTCTGAACAACCAAGAAGGTGACTTTGCTCCTCTCGTTCGAGAATTTCTCTCATCCTCTTTCTCCTCTTCTTCTCTCCTACTCTCTCTCTCTCACTCTTCTTCTCTCTCTCTCTCTCTCTCTCCCTCTCTCTCTGTCTTTCTCTTTTCATCTAACAGCAACGAAAATCGAGGTGAGAGAATTCGGTGGCGGCAAGGGTGCCACCACAAGACTTATTGTGGATTATAAACTAGGATTGTTTTCATTAAACTCGCTTTTCTTACCTTCCCTTCCCTTCTCTCCTCCTCCCCCTTCCCCTCCCTCTAACACCGTCTTCCTCCTCCTCCTCCTCCTCCTCCCACCCTCTTCTTACCTCTCATCGTCGTACTTACTCCTTTCATGAGAGAAGCACGTGTACCTTATTGACTGTCGCGAGAGACTCGTATACCCCAATCCCTTTTCTTGTAAGTACAACCCTTTTACGATGTAACAGTCAGAACCTCCCTCTCCCTCTCCCTCCCTCTCTCTCTCTCTCTTTCACATTCACTTTCTTATTTTCATTTTCTTTCTTTTTCTTTCTCATAGGAGTGTACTTGTTTAATCTGTTCAATGTTATTTTGGTTTATGGTTCATACGTTAAAGAATCTATTTTTTAATTTTCTTTTTTTTTCCTCCAATTATCCACGAATCAGCAAATATACCTTTTATGTATATTTATAATAGTATATAGGTGTATATATATATATATATATATGTATATATATATATGTATATATATTCCATTAGATTCTATAGTTCATATTTAGATCTTCTATTTGGCAAACATAGTATACCGGACGAGGATCAATATCGTCACGTAACTCGAGTACAGTTTCGAGTTAAATACGTCCCGAATGCGAACTACGATCGCGTGTTTCTACATTACAAAAGAGTAAAACCTTTGTATACGTGTTGGTGCATAAAAAAGAGAGCGAGAGAGAGAGAGAGAGAAAACATTGCCAAGATTTTAGTAACTCTATTATACGTGCCATACTTTTAAAAGAAAAAAAGTTGACGAGTTATTACAAAGTCATAAACTTCTTGTAGAACTCGAATACCATAAACAAGTATAAATAAAAAATTTGATTAATTATAAAAAAATATATATAAATGTCAAATAAAATCTCAAACCTCGTAAGACCTCATAAAATCATTGCCCCCCCTCCCAAAATTAATGTATGAATACTTTGGTCAAGTATTTGAAGTATTTGAATTCAACTAAACCGGAATGTGTTGAACAGTGTTAAAATAAATCTAAAGAAAACCTGAACAAATGGGTTATAAAATAAAAAATAAGATAAATAATAATTGTAATATATGAATATTATAATTGTAATAAATATGTAATATTAATTAAAACTTTGGTCCAGTATTTGAAGTATTTGAATTCAACTAAACCGGAATGTGTTGAACAGTGTTAAAATAAATCTGAAGAAAATCTGAACAAATTCTTGAGTTTTAAAATAAAAAGATAAGATAAATAATAATTGTAATATATGAATATTATAATTGTAATAAATATGTAATATTAATTAAAACTTTGGTCAAGTATTTGAAGTATTTGAATTCAACTAAACCGGAATGTGTTGAACGGTGTTAAAATAAATCTGAAGAAAATCTGAACAAATGGGTTATAAAATAAAAAATAAGAAAGAAAACAATTACAATAATAATAATAATAATAATAATAATAATAAAAAGAAGAAGAAAAAGAAGACAATATACAAAGAAATAAATAAAAGAAAAAAAAAAAAACAAGGGTAGGAAGAAGCAAAAGATTAGGTGACTCGGAAGTGTCGTCCGAAGATAGAAGACGACAACTAAGGAAGGGTAAAGAAAAGATTCTTTGTTAGGGTTTTCTTCTTAATTCCAACCGTGGTTTCCGCCACTATAGTGGAGAATATATATTATGACCAGGCACTTTTTTATTTCGAACAAACGAGAATTTGCCCTGAGGATTTTTTATTCTTTTTTTTTTTGAAACGTGGGTGTGTAACTCCCTGAATACTCGTGTTAGAGTAACACGGTGATAAAGAAGGATACAGAAAGTTAGAAAGAGAGAGAGAGAGAGAGAGAGAGAGAGAGAGAGAATGATAACCAGGCTAATCCGCAATAACGAACATGGTTGCTTATCAAATGACCCTGACGATTCTCTTCCTGTCGATTTCGCGTTTGTTATCCGTGAGACTATTGGCTTTTACGAAGCGCGAAATATGATTCTTCATGGCAGACAAATTATTAAATGCTTTTTAAATAGAAGATCTCACTTGAAATTGAATTAATGACAATTCAAATTATAAATAGAATACAATTATTAAATTATATTAATATTATCCTATATATAATTCGTAAACATACGATGATAATTTGTAAAAATCTGGTTTTGTGTTAATTTTTATGGAAACAATATTATCATAGTTTTTACTTTAAATTAAATTAAAATATTAATAATATAATAATTATAATAATAATACTATAATAATTGTAATATTATTAATATAATAATTATAAATATAAATAATAACACACCTTATTCGTTACGTAACAAATATGACGATTCAAATTACAAATAAATAAATTGCAAATATTATTAAATCTTATTTTTTTTTTTATGGAAATATTTTTATCCACACTATCATATATTTTACTAAATAAATTTATAAAATATTACTAATAACTCACCCAATTTATTTAAAAAATAATAATATACAAATTCTCAATTATTTATCGAACACAATTTGACAAACAACAAAATGAACATTTTAATCGATAAAAATTGAAATCTTTTTTTTAATCCGTATTTCTTCGAATCTCATATTAAAACTCTTGCATTGTACATACATACATTCATACATTTTATACATCTACATATACATAGATGTATAGAAACGCGTATTACTTCCATTATTGGTTTCTCGAAGTAGTGACGTCGTCGTTCACATTGCTTATACGTAGATCTCAACTAACACATTCACATTCATACATATATATATATATCCACAAATACAAACACAAACATATTTATCTACACAAAGAGACACATGTATAAATGCATATAGTTACTTGAACATGCGCACGCCTAAGTGCCATATGTATATAGTATGCATATGGAGCTCCTCGTGCTAAGAATAGGTTACATACAGACGGTCAGATATAGCTAGGACTTTGTGCCTATAACCGAGCAGGTCATTGGCATTAGGGGGTTGTAAGGGTGTGTGTGTGTGTGTATTGCATCGTCTTAGGGATTTTCTTACGATAGAAACTTACAATCATTTTTTCTTTTCGTTCCCCCATCCTCCTCCTTCTCCTTCTTCTCCTTCTCCTCCTATCACTGATTTCTTTTAAAAAAAATATCATTGTATATTATATTATCCCAGGAAATACAGGTAACACAAATTATTTTTGTATATTGAAATAAATTACAAAAAGAAAAAAACAGAATTATTTCACAAACTAATTCTCTAACGTAAAAATTCTTGTTCCTAATAAAGATCAAAAATATATTCATTCAGATTATCAAAGTATTTCAAACAAAAAAGTATATGTGCATTGAATAAAATACGTTTACATAGGTGTGTGTGTGTGTGTGTGTGTGAGAATCTTTATGTATGTATGTGTGAAAAAGGATATAAAAGGTGTGCATAGATGACATTAGGAATAAAGAAGATACGTTTTCTTAAATTGTAAATACGAATTGATATGCGGGTAATCGTAATTCGTATGCATGTATACATGTTAAAGTGAGAAAGAGATAGATATAGGAGATAGAAAACAGTACGATTGTGTGTGTGTATATATATGTGTGTATGTATGTGTATAGGTAGCATACATAGTAAGCGTAACGTAGGAAGCAAACCCGATGATGTGGGTTTATGGTATCAAGCACGGGGAGTTTACGATCGATACGATAGCCTTCCCGTATAGGTATCAGGTATTAGAATGGTCAGGACGAGTAATCGAAGGAGATGCAGCAATAGAAACAGCATCAGCAACAGCATCAAAACATAACCAGTAACATCAGTTAACAACAGTAACAGTAACAGAAGCAAACGATTAAAGCAAGAAACTTGGAACGATACAACCGGCTCTATCAAATCTTATTTGCTACTCTCTCTCTCTCTCTATCTCTCTCTCAGATATAATACGAGCTAGCTTGGATGAAATGGTATGGTATGGRATGGGATGGGATGAGATGGGATGGTAGAAAGCACGTTCATAAGAGAGACTCGGACTGAAAAAGAGAGAAAGAGAAAGAGAGTGTGTATATCGGTGCGCTCTTCTTCTTTCGCGAAACGCAACAAGTGTCGAGAGAGGCTCGTTGGCCTCGGTTATATATACCCCCATTAAATCCCATATTGTATCGCTGCTGTTATATACCAGCTGCTGGTCTTGTAAACAATTATATATTTCAAATGTTTTCTGTTTTTTTTTTTTTTTTGGTTTGATTTGTTAAGAGAAAGGTAGATTATTCTATTGATGGTTTTGTAATTAATCGTCAATTATAGGATGAACGGTTATTAGTTAATAATTNATATGTTAAATTGTTTTGCAATAATTTTTTTTTTATTTGGTTTGATTTGTTAAGAGAAAGGTAGATTATTCTATTGATGGTTTTGTAATTAATCGTCAATTATAGGATGAACGGTTATTAGTTAATAATTTATTTCAATTAATTTTTGTTAATAATTTAAAATATGATAAATCGAAAAAACGTATAATTTTTTATTTATTATAATTATGTATTGTAATATTTATTATATTATATTATATTTGTTATTTTATTTATCTTAATTTTATTATATTTATGATAATATATAAATATTTATATTAAAATTATTTATTAAATAGAAAAATAATTTAATTAAATTATTTACTGTATATATATATATATGGTAAAAAATTATGAGTAAAATATTTATATAAATTATGCTACCTTTGTAAATTAATTACGTGAATTATGTTGCCTTCTGTTAAATTGTTTTGAGAATTTTTATTTTCTTTTTTAATTTTCTATATAAATAACCAATTTAATTTATAGAATGCAATCTTCATCATTTATAAATTAGTAATTCTTGTTAAAAAAAAAAAAAAAAAAATGTTATTATAATTATGATAAAAATTCTAATGAAATATTATTAGCAAGTACATGGGAAAATATTCAAGCGAATAATTAATTAAATAAATTCTTCGTAAAACGTTATATTCCAGTCTTACCTATAAAATACTATTCAAACCTACTTGCATATTACTGTATATACTTTACAAGATTTACAAAATGATTTAGATCATAATTGTTATTACTAAGTATAAAGATTTATCATGATTTCAAAATATTATTGTAGATATATCAAATTAACGTATACAAATTGATATAATAAACATTAATTAGTACTCATTACACAAATAATAAAAAACATTTTGAAAAAAAATATAAAAAAATTATTAAAAAAAAAAAGATACTAACTACATGAGAAAAACATCGTGTAATTAATTCATTAACATATTCTTTGTATAATCGCGTATTCACAATACAAACACACACACAAACATGTGTTTAAATGTACATATATGTTGCGTAGTTCAACAAGAGAATGATTACAATGTTAGGAATTCATCGATACGGTGATAGGAATGTAGAATGCATCAATGATCGTAGAATAATGTGCTTTTACCAAATTGAGAAATATACATATATATATGTATATATAAATGAATATGTGTTATTGCTATCCATTTGGATTGAATAAAACATTTAGGTAGTTGTAGATATATGGAAGGGATGGGAAGAGTACGACGAATCGTAAATGCAATTGGCTGATCGACAGAATCTCGCCTTAAAATACCGAACTCATGGTTATTTATTATTTAACCTTCATTAACGAACACGAACCCGATTCTGTAAACAACGTAAACAATCCGAGTTCACGTCATCATCGGCGAATTATCGTAAAACTAATGGACGTGTAACTGTGTGATCGTTAACTCGATTACTCCGGTGTTGAACACGTAACGCAATATCGAATCGTAATTTAGATATCGATAGGTAGTACCTACAAATTTATCATTTATCATTAGTCACTATATCTCTCACGACATAATAGAATGATCTGGCAAATAACTGTTGACAAATAGAATCGATTCGTTGGTATTATCCTACACCACCACCACCACCCCCCCCTGATTCCCCACCTCAAACCCTGACTTCCACCTTCTCTCTGTTTTCAAGTTTCAAGATTAAAATTCTATCGATTATATATATGGATTATAATTTGGTTTTATAGTTTGTAGTAATGTTGTTGTTGTTGTCTTTTTATTTGTTTGTTTAATTAATGAAGGTAAATATGATGATTGAAAGTAGTTAATTAATTGAAAATAACTATATCTTTATTTATAGAGATAAATAATTGTAATTGGATTAGGTTATATTATTATATTGGAATAGGTTTTGTCACAAATTTGTTATATTATTTAATAATTAATATATTAATAAATGTTATAATAATTACACCTTAATTCCTAAAAATAAATAACTAAAATTGTATTAAGTTATTATATTCATTGGAATAGGTTTTGTCAAATTTGTAATATTATATAATAATTAATATATATCAATAATTTATATAATAATTAAAATAAAATTAAATATATTAATAAATTATATAATAATTGTGCATCTTAATTCTTAAAAATATAAATAATTATAATTGCATCAAATTGTATTATTAATTAAAATAAATTTTCTAAGATTTCTTACTCGATTTCTTTTAACTTTTAGCAAAGATAAAATACATTCTAAAATAACCACACACATTATTCGATAATTTCTTTTTTTTTTTTCCACAAAATAAAAATCATAAAATAATCCTCTTCCCCCCTTCTTTGCATATCCAACTAATTTTCTTATCATTTTCACGCGTAAATAAATTGTTCGCATAATTTCATCAAATTGATCAATAAATTAAATACAATTTTACAAAAGTTTACAACAAATGTCCCCTGTGCCATTATCCGATCGATTATCGTACAATTTCTTTCTCTCCATAAGAAAAAAGAAAAAAAAAAGGTAATTCCGAAGAACGGTTTGTTAGAGAGAGAGAGAGAGAGAGAAAAGAAAAACGAAGATATAATAAAATTCATAAAGACGATTGTCCAGTTAGGGTTGTGTCTTTGTAAAAGAGATACTTTTGGTGAAGAAACTATGGCAAACAGGTATTAGTGAACAAGCGTAGGCGGGTTTTAAACTTGTACCTGAGTGCAAAACTCGAAATACGAAAGATATCGCGTTGAAAGGAAGACGACTGGTAAGAATCGAAGAAGGTGCAAGACTATAAAATACCTTTCTCTCTCTCTCTCTCTCTCACACACACACACACATATACATATACAAGTTCTGACTGTTAGACAAGGAGCATTATCGAAACACGCAATGCTACGGATTAGAAGTACCATGCAAACGTGAATTCTAACAAAACGTATGTGTATATGTTTCAAAGAAGAAACTTAAGCATAAAATGCAACTACCAATAAGGGTGTAAAAGAAGATATTTATTTAAAAGATTGTTAGTCATTCATGTCTGTCTTTTTATCAATAATATCTTTCTTCAAGAACTCATAGATTTTACGTATTCATTTCTTACGTATATGTAATATATATTAATATATGTGAGTATATGTGTAGATGCACATATGCACGTATGACTACTATGATTAATAAAAAAAAAAAAAATAATAATATGTGTATATATTTATTCTTTGATCCCAGCAAATGGAAATGATCAATAAATAATAATAATAATAATAATAAAAATTATCGTAAATTAAATATTTAAAGATCTTTGAAAATAATTTCATTCGAATCATCTTGCATTTACAAATCAATGTAATTTCATGTGAATTTCACAATTCACATTCATTTGATATCAACATATGAAAAAGAAAAAAATTGTAGAGATTTTTTTTTTTTGTTTAAATGATTTGAGACACTTGAAGTTAGTTCTTCTTATAGATTTACGTAAAGTTTAGTAGTCGACTATCCGTAGCTAAATTTAAATGCCGTTGTCAGTGGATTCTAACGGTGCCACAACATTGCCTTTCCTGCTTCTAACCCCGGAGTTTATTCCTTCGTGCGTGTTTTATGTTGTCAGGTGCACCCTTTCTTACAACTATATATGTCTCTCACTCTTTCTCCTCTCTCTTTCTCTCTTTCTCTGTGTTTTAACTTGTTTACACGAACAACGTTTATTTACGTATGCACACGTATGTAGATGTTACTCAAATATAACTCGTGCATTATTTTAAACACAATATTATCGATTATTATTATTAATTATTATTGTTAACTATATTATTGTGTGTGTGTGTGTGTGTGTGTGGGTCGATTGTTTATATTATATTATATTATTTTGTGATTATTTTAAATAAATAATTTAACATGCAACATAAATGGACGTACATAAAAATACAATTTTGCATTAAATGCAAAGAAATAAATAATTTTAATATAAAATAAGAATAAAATAATACATCACACACACACACACACACAAATTTATATATTTTTAATTATATTTTAATAAAATTAAATGACGTAAATAAAATTTATATTTTAATAAAAAAACAAAAGCAGTGCACTTACTTCACTTCTTTTCTTCATACTCAATTTTATAATTTATTTTTATTTTATTTTATTTTTTTTTTTTTTTTAGTTTATAAATAAAATAGAAATTTTGTATTACCTTAAAATTAAACTTACTTCTATTTATGTGTATGTATTTGTGTAGAAATATGTATGTAGTGTGTAGAAACAATGAGGTAATACATTGACAAGATCGCGTGCTTCTTTGAAGCTTGTTCTCTCTCTTTCTCTCTTTCCCTTTCTCAATGCCCTTTCCACGCCTTTTGAGAGAGTGAGAGAATAAGAGAGAGAGAGAGAGAGTGTATCGTGCAAGTGGAAACCGGTAGTTGTCCCACGTGTGCATCGATGTTATGTTGTGTGCAACTACGAATAGATACGCACCTTACACTTTCAACCATGCTATCGTCGATGATTAAAACCTTTGCAAGTGTGAAAGTTACAAATTACAACCCCGTTTAAAATCTTTCTCTTTTTATAGTGTTTTAAAACATTTTTTTTTTTTGTAATAATTTAATATGTGCATGTGCATGTCTGATCTATAAACAAATCTGCATCTTTATGGATCTAGTCTATAAACAAAAAATATATAAAATTAAATGTAAAAAAAAAAAAATTAGATTAATTTCATATTATAATTTTTTCATCATAATATTAAGAAAAATTATTTAATTAATATATAATTAAACTAAACATAACTGTATTTATAACTCTCGAATTTGTATAATATAATAATAAATGTATATAGGTACTTATATATATATACCATCTTCCTCAAAAATTATTCTATCAATTTGTTTTAACAATAATAATTAACAATAATTATATAGTTTTCATTTATTGAAAGTATCAATCGACACTTTAAATTTGTCCGGATATTTTATTAATTGCTTTGTTTACGTAAAGATACGGGAAATGAGTATCGGTTACTCCGATAATGGCAAACATTAAGGCGAGTCTGATGTCATGCACATAGGCAGGATGTAAGCTAGTCTCAACCAGCTCTTTAATTGCACGATACCTAACCACCTACCTCACCTCCCTCACCTCCTTCACCTCCTCCTCCTCCTCCTCCTCCTCCCCCCCACCGTCATCCTATTCTATCTCTCTCTTTCTTTCTCTCCCTCCCTCTATTTTATTTTCTATCTTTCTTTATTCTATTTCTGTCTTCTTTTCTCTTGTAGTAAGATTTCTTGCCAAGCATTGCGACATTTGTAAATTTACTTATCCACCGATCTCGTGATTTGCAAGTATGCGTGTGAACCAATGTCACGCGTCTGTCTCATTATTCTCACATATTCAATGCAAACTCAAAATACACGCGTTACGTTTACAACTTGTATCGTTTCTATACATACGCATATATATATAAAAGAGAAAAGAAAAAAAAAATAGTAAAATTCAAATAGTCTTCGTTTTACATAAAAATAAAAAAAAAAATACAATTGCAAATTATACGAACATAAATTTATATTAATTTTTTTTCTTAGAGAAGTCTAGACACTTTGTTGTAAAAACAGGTAATCATTATAATAGATAAATATTATAGAAGTGATTAATCAATCAATTAAATATGTCTGTATTAATCCTATTATAAACTTTTAATGATTATACGTTACATCATTTTTATGTGAATTTATTTATTTCTGATTTAACATGAGAAAATGTTTTACGCAAAGTTTACTTAGTTTTTTTGATAGATAAATTTATGATATATATATTTATTATATAAAGTCCTTTAGTATAAATTATAATATAATATTATTTTAATATTTAAAAAAAAAAATATATAAATAAGATTTAAAAATCTTATCTTAAGGGGACCTTCTACTCTGCAATTTAAAAAAATTTTA
>NW_015149094.1:344926-356253 GCF_001465965.1 Polistes dominula
CCCAGCCCCCCCCCTACACACGCACCTTCTCTTTCTTCATTCTATCTATTTATCTCTCTTTCTCTCTCTCTCTCTTTCTTTCTGGTTTTACTGTGTGTGTTGTGCAACTGCTTTCTCTTCTACATGTTCTCTTATTATTATACCCACAATTATGTTTCTTTCTTTCTCTCTCTCTCTCTCTTTCTTTCCTTCTTTCTAATTTCGTTTCTCCAATTGGACTTCTTCAAGGACACAGTCATTTTTCTTTATCATAGAAACAAATGTAATTTAAAAGTGTTTTTTTTTTTTTAATTTTATATCTTCGGTGACAATAAAAGTGTCATTCGATTAATGGAAAATATATATGTATATATGTATGTATATGTATGTGTGTGTGTGTGTGTATTGGAAAGATGACGAACGTAGACAACTGTAATTTGCATTTTTTTTATTTCTAATCTGTGAAAATAATTGCAATGAAAAAAAAAAAATTCTTATCTGTTAATATTTACGACTACATTAACGATGAGGTAATTTTATTTCTTTTTTTTCTTTTTTTTTTTTTTTTATTAAGAGTAATACGTCAAGAATGTAGTTTTGTAGTTGTTTGTTTTACTTTTTTTTTTTGCTTTTTTTTTTTTTTTAGAAGTGCATTTAATTTTTGCACCTGTTGAATTTCCCGTATTATTATTATTTCTCTTGTTCTTTATTTTTCCGCTTTCTTCCTCTCTTTCGTTCTTATCTTTTCTTTAA
This sequence comes from Polistes dominula, assembly GCF_001465965.1. The sequence goes on from NW_015149094.1 coordinate 345,659, forward strand.
TATTCTTCGTTATGGGAGATTAGATTTCCTGTCGAAAAATCTTCTATCAAGATTTATCTTTTCAAACATTTTGCATACTGTCAAATAAAACAAAACAAAAAAAAAAGATATGCTGATAAAACATATGTTTCTTCTCATGTTCGTACGATTAATATCATCCTTGAGATCATCTTAGAAACATATCGTAATGTTTAAATCATTATTTATTATTTATTAGTATCAATAATAAAGTTTAATTTAAATGGCAATAAATAGTATTGTGTGTGTGTGTGTGTGTGTGATAAAAATATCAAACGTATGTATATGTATAAATATAACACGTGAGTAAACACATGTTAGAATTTAACAAAAAGAAATTTTGTTTGAATTGAAAAATGAATTCGATCAATAAAAATCATTTAAATAGAAAAATACATTTATAAAAATATATATAATAAATCTATAATAATATATAAATTAAATAAATTAAATAAATTAAATAAAATAAATTAAAATATATTAATATATAATATATAATAAATAAATTCATATATATATATATATATAAGTTAAATAAAATAAATAAAAATATATAATCATATATAATATATAATAAACAAACTAATATATAAATTAAATAAATTAAATAAAAAAATAAATCAAATCCCACATAGACACACACACACACACACAAACACGCACACATTAAATATCCTTCAAATGAAAGAATTATTTTTCATAATTAAATAAAATTAAAATATAATTCAAAATAAATCCCAAAATGAGAAACCTTAAAAATACCAAATCTATAAAATATAAAAAAATAAATAATAAAAAAAAATACTCAAACATACACACATACACAATTTTGATCTAAGTATGTGAATGTGTGAATACACACATCAAATTTGATCTAGGATGTGTATATGTAAATGAAAGTAAGAATATTTGAATTAAATAATATATGTTATTCTGTAATAAAATGATCAACGTAATATAGGTAAATGATACTTTAATAAAAACATGGTTGATTCTGATGATAGAGGGAACATTTTGCTCGATGAAATTCGTCTGGCAAGTTGGACGAGATGTGACCGAACCTTTCGACGAGTTGGACAAATTTCTTTGGCAGCAGACTCATGCATCATATAAACTGGGACTACATCGTCCTGCTTTTATTCTTAATCATCTTTCACCGACAAACTTGATACGCTTCGACGACATCACAAATTGAATTTACTTGAAAATTTCTATCAATTTTTTTTTTAAATTCTTTTTTCTCTCTCTTTCTCTATCATTCTTACATACACACACACACACAGATATAATTAATCATACATGTATATACATCTACCAAATATAATTCATTGAAATTCACTGCAAGTTGCAATACATTGCATTCAATTATTAATCAAATTGTTCAATAAAAATGAGCCTGTGTGTGTGTGTGTGTTTTTTTTTATTTTTTTCTTCTTCAGAAAGAAATTTAATGTACATTTGAATTATTTAATATGAAAGTATTGGATAAAATTGTTATCAAATTTACCTTTTGATCATTTAAAAAAAATAACAATAAAATTCTAACGATTAAATGACTGAAATACTTAGCATTGACATGTTTTTTTTTTTTTTTTATTTTTTTTCTAAGATTAGAACATCGTTAAATCGATTAAACGATGTTTATTTGAAAACATAAAATATTTCTTCTTATCTAATCTTCGTAGAAAAAAAAAAAAAAAAAAAATACAAAAATAAAATAATAAATATATGATTTGAAAAAAAAAAACAAAAAAAGTATATCTTCAAATATTTTCACTGTTTAAAACTCGTATCATCACAGTCATCAAGTACCACAATGATGTAATGAAAAATTATTCTATCATACTTGTCCAAGTTAAAATGTATTCGAACAGTCTTTGACATTTCTTAGTAGATTAGACAAATATAAAAATAGAATAGGAAAAAAAAGAAAGAATGAGAGAAAGAGAGAGAGAGAGAGAGAGAGAGAGAGAGAGAGAAAAGAAATAACAAATACATAGAAGAAAACAAAGTCGTAGAATAGTTGATTATCAACTTTGTTATTTACGTTCTTCTTATCATCAAATCCATGATATATTTAATATCGAAATCGGTGGATTACGAAATCACGTGACTACCTCAACAAAAGAAAATAAAACAATAAAAAAGATATCAAGAAAAAGAAAACAAAAACAACAGTCATTAATTGATGTTTTAATTTCGAATGAATTTTTATTTATTTATTTATTTATTTATTTATTTTTTTTTTTAGTGTTTATTAATGAAATTCTATTATTTTTATATTTAATATATTTTAATTTTTTTTTTTATTTAAATGAAAATTATTTACAATTTAAAACTAACATCTATTTGCCTAATTTCAAATAAATTTGTATTTACTGGTTTTTTGTTTTGTTTTGGTAGTTTCATTAATGAAATTTTTTAATTATTTTTATATTATAAAATAAATATAATATATAGATAGATAGATATATATATCTATTACTAATGTTTATAAAATAAGATGATCAAAGGAAGAATGAATTTCGGTCGTTAAAATAAGATCTTTGACGAAGATATCATCGTTAAGTGAAACGTCAAACGTAAATCCAGTTGTAAGCCGGTTTAAAGTCATACATGTTAGTAGTAAATGCTATATATATATAGTAATAAGATGAAGTGTTCTTTGTATTAGTATGAGTTTTGCATGTACATACAAATGTTCATACTTTTGACAGTATTTAATACGATTATTGTTACTTTGCATCCTTGTATCACTTTGTACATTTATTAATGTATTAATCACATATATAATAACTCACACAGCTATATTCATTTAAATAGACACACAAACATATACATACATATGTGAACATAAACCTGTGGTTTTATCTTCTTGGTTTGAAACGATAAATGAATTATGTCACGTTTCGTTGAAATCTGAGACCTTAATAACGACGATCTTTTTAAAGGTCGTTCAAACATGCAAGCTTACAATTAAAAAAAAAAAAAAACAAATCTTTGATAATAATCGATATCATCTTGTCACAACTCTCGATATGATTTCGAGTATCGTTCATTTACGAAAAGTCGGTCGTTGAATTCGATCTATAGACTCGTTTTAAATAGTCAACCAATTATATCATTTTCATTCACGTGATAAGATAATATTTATTTTTAATATATATCACACACCCACACACACACACACACACCAAGGTTAACGTAAACTTATAAATATACATATACAAAGATTAATATTACTATTACTACTACTACGATTCAAATTTGTTTTATACGAAGAGTTTTAACTCGTTCCAGGCTTATCTTCCTTCTCTCAAGAGTGAGAGCTCTCTCTCTCTCTCTTTCTCTCTTTTTGTCTCTCTCTCTTTTCTTCTATTCTCGGATCGATGATCTTGCCTTTAAAACTTCGATAACATTCTATTTCTAGCTGATAGTCAAGAAAACGTAATATCTCGCGAATAAATTTATTGTTTTTAAAGTGAGATAGATGTTAGTTTCGAAATTGTAATTATTATTTATTAAATATAGAAATAGAATATAATTACAAATATATAATATTAAATCAAATAAATTAATTAAAAAATTAAAATATATAATATAATAATATTATTATAATATTATTTAATATTATATTATATTATATATATTATAATTATAGTAACTGTGTAATACCTTATTTACTAATATCTTTACTACTAATAATATTATATATAAAAATATAATATTATATTATATTATATATTATATATATATATATATATATATATATATATAAAAATTATAGTAACTGTGTAATACCATATTTACTAATACCTTTATTACTAATAATATTATATTATATTAAATATATTATAATAATAGTAACTGTATATGTAATATTTTATTATTTACTAATATCATTACTAAATTAACATATAATATATATATAAAAAAATATATATATATAATAGTTTCGAGAAAAAACGAAATATTAAACTAATAATAATAATAAAAAAAAAGTAAATGTTAATACAAATATTTATCAATAGATAATTGACCGATATATCTATATATATATAGATATATATCAATCGTAATTCAACAACGATCATTTTCATCAACGAAAAGTTACGAGTACTCGAAGTTAACTTGATTATCGTTATACCAACGCCCCACCACCCATCCCAACCATCCATCCCCTCTGATACCTATACGGATGTTTATCTTTCTTCGTCCCTTTCCCTTCATTCTTTTTGTCCAGATCGTTTCTCGTTCGCGAGTTTCGATCGATTTACCCATTTATCAATTAATTTTATCGACGGTGGCCTATGTGGTGTTCTTCTCCTTCTCCTCCTCCTCTTCCTCCTCCTCCTCTCGAACAACGGATTCCCTCCTCCCACTGTTCTCATAATCGCACGGTATGCCTACCTTCGAAGTCTGCTTCGTTAATAGCAAGTTAATTGCATCAGGTATAAAGGGGAGAATAGCCGTTTTCCGTCACTTTGTGTTGGTATGCGTTTGAACAAAAAAAAAAAATAAAAAAGAAAAAAATAACAGGAAGAAAAACAAGAGTGAATGAGAGAGATAGAAAGTAAGAGAGAGATAGAGAAAAAGAAAGAGAGATAAAGAGAAAGAGAAAGAGAGAGAGGGGGTGAGAGGGGGGGGGAGGTACGTACTCCAGGTTTTCCCAACACCAACATATATATATATATATATATATATATATATATATATATATATATGTATATATGTATATAAAAAGAAAGAAAGAAAGAAAACTTGCTATCTCTTTTTGGTTCTTTCTACTATCTCGTTTTATGTATACATGTATATGTGTATGTATGTAGATATGTATTGTGTAAATGTATATGTGTATATATAATATAGATATATATGTTATGTATATAACTTTTCATCAAACTATAATACATATGTATTGTACGTATTTCCGTATAACAACGTTTGAACGTTTAGTTGAAAATTCTATTACGTTAACGAGCCCAACCGATCGATTTTCGTTAAATATGAAGTCCCGAACGATGTAGAAAAATAATTGTTAACTTGTTATTTTGTCGATAAATAAAAACAGAATAAAAGATCATGATGATGAAGAGAGAGTGAGAGAAAGAGAGAGGGAGAATGTAGAAACATTTATGACACATCTAGTTGTAATAACTATTTCATGTATTGGAAATGCAACTTTGTTTGAGTCATATAAAAAATAATAAGATGTGTGAATGATATTTGACTATTTTATAATATAAATATATATATATTAAATATATTTTCTAATGTTTATTTATATAAAATGTAATAATAATTGTTTTTATTGTAGGTATATATTAAGGAACGTAAAATAATTTATTTTATAATATATAAAATGTAAACACATGTAATTATAATAATTTACTTTTTTTTTTTTTACTATATTATATATAAAATATTATATTAAATAATAGTATTTTAGTTAATTATTATAAAATTATTATAAAATTATTAAATAATTTATTATTAAATATTATAGAAATTACTTAGTTAATTATTATAAAAGTTAGTTATTTCGTAAATTTATAGTAATTACATATATTAATATTATATTATATTTAATAATTATATATAATATAAAATAAATTCTGTTTTAGGTTTCCCATATTTAATAAGATAATATTAATAAAATTTATAATATAATATAAATATTTTTATATTATAAAATAAATTACTTTAGGTTCCTAATTAATAATTTCTATCTAAAGAAAAATAAAAAGAAAACGAATGAATTATAAGTAAACAAATAAACTAGGGGGAAAAATAATAATAAAATAAAACAGTACTACAGTACTAGAACACAAAATGGATTCAGGTTTGTTAAATATGGGCGTGATAAAACAATGACAATAAGAAATGACGGGAAATGGACATTGAAGGCTCGTAATCACTCGGGATTACAGATATTTACAACACGTGGACTGCTCGTTCAAGGGCCTTCGGTCACTATCGTTTTCACGACCTGAGAAATTCACTGAATTTCACTCACACACACACATATATATATATACACACATACATACATATATATATATATATACATCGTCTTCCATCTCTTTCTCTCTTTTCTTCCATTTTATGTAAGAGTGTAGTTCACATTCTTCGTCCATCTCTTTTCAAACCCTCCCCTAAAACTATTCCCCCCCNCCTCCTCAAAACCTTTCTCACTTCTCTCAGAAGAGAGTGGTGGACCTTGGGCTTACGGTCATGGTTGGTTGGTTTTCGGGCTAAATCGTCGCGTAAATGCTTCGTCGTGTATATGGATAGCATGGATTTCCTTTTGGAATTGGGCTCACAAGCGTGCGAGTGAGAGTTTGTAGATAAGGTAATCCGGAACCTCGAAAATTCAGCCGGACTTTAAAGCACACCCCCTACTACTCATCCCTCTCTTCCCTCCCCCTCTATTTCTTCTTCTTCTTCTTCTTCTTTTGCTTTTTCTTCTTTTTTTTTTTATTCCCTTTTTATCACTCACTAGAAAAACCATGTACATATTATACTACACTGTACCTGTGCAAATAGGTGTTTTTTCCTTCCTAACTCTACGATTTTTTTTTTTTTTTTTTAATGATAAATACGTAACCTTAAAACGATATCTGTGCTTTCCTCCCACTCCCACTCACCATGAATCCCATACTTTATTATTATGCATAATTCTAACCAAAACCGGATTAGTTTAATGATTTTCTTTTTATTTATTTTTTTTTTTCAAGGTATTTAGACCTTTGACTGCGGCACAATTTTCACATGTCAGTTGCTGCTGCGACTGTTTTAGCATTTTGACTAATGACCATATACAAATAATAATAATAATGGGTAAATAAAATAAAAATATGAATTTTTTTGTTGAATAAAATAATGAACAAAATTCAATTGTTTAACTTTGACGAGCAATTAAACAAACGGGATTTGATGCAAAACGATGTGTAAAAAAAAAAAAGAATAAAAAGTTTGATCCACAAGGGTGAATAAAAAAAAAATAAGGATCAAGGAGGTACATTCGAGATGGCTCCTCCTGCCATTATTAAGAACTTTTCTTTTTCCCCTTCCTTTCTTTGCTTATTTTTTTTTTTTTCTACTTTCTCTCTTTCGACCACTCGAGCAAAGTCCAACAACAGAGCACTCACTCACTCTCACCCTTATTTCAAACCACTTCGATCGTACAAGGCAATTCGTTCTTCGAGTCATCCGATCGATATGTCCATTTTATTTACTTTCATCATTTTCTTACGGCAAATTGGTTTTTTAGTTATTATTTTTCATAATATATCTATTTTTATTATTATTATCATTATTATTATTATATTTGTTTTTGTTATTAATATTTTACATAAGATTAGTAATGATAGAAATGATGGTTTTTTTTTTATCAATGTTTTTGATATACTTCATTGATTCAATAATTTATTTTATATTATTTACATATAATAATTCGATATTTGAAATAATAATTTATTTTAAACCTTTTGTAACTCCTCCGGGGTAGTTGTCTCGTTTTATCTTTTTAGTAACGTAACCGTTTCATCGTTTCGTTACCGTTACCCATGGATTTTCGTTCACTTTTTTTTTAAATCATCCCCATTCTAAAGAAGTTTTCACTTCAAAAAAAAAAAAAACAAGAAAATAAGGGTGTCTTGATGAAAAGTAATAATGAATGTAAGAAAAAAAAGGGTTAAGAGTTTGTTCTTTTGAAAAAAGAAACTTTGGTACTAACGAAACGAAACGAAACGATTTGATCGATTAGAAAATAGGGAAAAACCTATTTTAAATTTGGTTTGTAGAACTTTTCCCATTATAGTCTCAATATGCATTGGAACGACTACTCTCTCTCTCTCTCTCTCTCTCTCTTTCACTCTCTGATTCTTTGTCATTCTTTCTCTTTCTACCTTGTAAATTCAAAAGACGCAAAAGGCATCGATGCTGAGAGTTGTAAAAGGGAACCGGTTAAATCGCGCCGACGACCTTTATTGCCGTCTTAAAGCAGTTAAGTTAATCCGGATCGAGAAAGGAGAACTCTGACTCTTTACGTGGGGTGGTTAGTGTTACCTTTACAAAGAAAGAGAGAAAGAGAAAATAAGATCAAGAGAAAGAGAATACTTCTCCTCCACAGTGAAATCGCACCCCGTAGAAATCGAATCGGCTTTTGGTGTATCTCGCCTTGGAGACAAAACATTAACATAAATCACGAAGTAGGTTGGTGGAAAGTAAGTAAAGGTTTCCAACATGAGAAAGAAAGACACAGAAATAGAAAGAGAGACAAAGAGAGAGAGAAAGAGAAAGAGAGAGAGAAAGAGAGAGATAAGGTTTTAGAAGTTGGTAAGATCGAATGTTTATTCGATTCACTTTTCTTTAAGGGGTGGGTGGGAGGAGGGGGAAGGGGCCTAAGATTTAATGTATATCTTCTTAAGTTATCTTAGTCATGCTTCCTTAACTATACTTAAATTACGTACCGATAATTCCAATAATTCCAACATTCCGTTTGGTTTCTCTTTTTTTTTTTTTGGAATTAAAAAATTCTTTAAAATCAGAATGATTTGAAAATTGTGGAACGGATGAAACCGTGAAACGAAAGAAACCGTCAAACTAATGAAAGAAAAATAATTTAATTAATTAATTAATTAATTAATGAAATTTTAAATATAAAAATTCAGTGTTGCAATATATGTTTGTCCATTAATAATTTCAAAAACCTGACTACTTTTCGGAAAAAAACCTGACTACTTTTCTGAGGTGTTTACTACACTAACAGAGGTGTTTAGTTACCCATGCATTTTTTAGTTACCAGAAGCAATTTGTCTCATTTCATTGAATTGAGAATTTACCTATTGTGTAATATGTTATGTATTATATGTTATTAAGACGTAAATTAATTTTTTCAAAGGGTTAACAATATAATAATAATATTTGTATAAAGTAACAACCCAATAGTTATCCTAAACCTGATATTCTGCATTAGTCTCATTCTCTCAAAAGTTAGTTTTCGAAGGTTTCACTTCTAACACGTGTGAACTGCCCACATTGAATTTTTTTCTTATCATCATTTATTTTCACGAAAATTGTCTTTCGATAGAAAGAGATAGATTCAGAGAGACAGATAAGGGGTGTGGTGCGGGGGTAAGGGATGACACTTATTATGATTAATTATGTAGAAATAATACAAGCATTTTAGTGATATTATTAAATAGACATTTACATTTGAATAATATTAATTGTTCAATTGTGTCACTCATAAAAAAAAAAAAAAAAACACTTTACCAATTTAGAACAAAACTCTTATTATTCTTTATTCGATTAGAATAATTAGGGTGAATGAACTTATGCCAAAATAAAGATGACTGGTGACTTAGTTAATCGTTTAGACGCTAGACACTAATATCTAATTAACAAAATAAATAGAACAAGGTACGAAATGGTAATAAAAATAGATGATTTAATGGAATAGAAAAAGATGTCAATTGTCGTTTTATTCGATTAGAAATATTAGGATGAATAAAACAAACCATTGTCAAAATAACAACAACAGTCTTATCCAAGAAAATAATTCAATTTCTTAAATGTTTTCTAAATGTATTTACAAATTTGACAGATTGAACAACAAAATTGTGTTAATTAGAAAAATAAAGAAAAATAAATAAAAAAAAGGAAATAAACAATGCGTGAAATAAAAATGTTTGTTAAGGAGGTGTCTAAAAAAAAAAACACACACATATACTCACATGAGCACACGAATGAATGAATGAATGAGAAAAATAAAATGAAAGAACAATAATAATAACAAAGAAGAATAAACGAAGTAAACAACAGAATAAAATGAAACAGAAATTGTTGTTAACAAGGTGTTCAAAAAATACACATACGTATACACCTACACATGAGCCACATATGAGCACCACATATGAGTACACGAATGAACGCATAAATGAAAGAAAAAAAAAGTATAAGTCACTTAAGGTTGAAGAATAGTAAAAATAAAAAAAGGGACTTTTTGAGAAACCCCTCAGCCCTTCTGTGAACGAGGAATGCTTTACGTCATTGGTTGAGGTTGGATTCGCACCGAAAGATTCCAAGTGCCTACCCTCAACTAGGAAACCTCAACTCAACTCTTTCGCTTTTAGCTTTCGGAGAATTCGATGAATTGGCAGCCGCTGGTACGGCAAATAAATAATGCATTTAGTGTTTGCCCCCGGTAAAAGGGTCCGCCCTTAAGCGTTCCCTATTCCCGCGAATCGACCCTAAATTTTAAATCGACTTCTAAAGCTACCAACACATCAATATACTTTCATACATATACTATTATACATCATACGTGAAACATTTTCTTTTTTTTTTTTTTTTTTATTTCTTTTTTCTTTTCTTTTGGTAAAATTAAATTATTAATATTTGAAATATTTATTTATTCTTTTTATATTTTTTATTTTATTTTTGTATAAATAATTTCTATATTATTATATATCAATACTATATTTATATTATGTATTTGGAATATTATTATTATATATTAATAATTATATAAATATTAATAATAATATATATATATATATATATATATATAT
>NW_015149094.1:389456-427117 GCF_001465965.1 Polistes dominula
TATATATTACATACATACGTGTATGTGTGTATATGATTTTGAATGTGGTAATAAAAGTTTAAGGGTGTAACAATTTCTTCATTATTTTTCTTCAAGCGTGGTACCTTTGATTTTATTTTTTATTATTTTTCTTTTTTTTTTTATTACCAGATTTGGCAAATTATTTCTATAAAATATTTATTGTATTATTATTATTATTATTATTATTATTATTGTAATTATATTTGAATGTAAGCTGGTTGATTAAGTTTTCTATAGGAATAGTTTCATACGTTTACAAATTAAAATGTCATCGCGCGTTTTCGTAGTAAAGATGGTATCATCAAATTTTCCCCATTACACAATTAGTACATCCAGAAATACCTGAAATTCGAGTAAAGTCAAGGTGTAATTTATTAAACAGCGTTTTAAACGTAAAAGCGCCGACGGCTTCTACTCTGGACGAGGATTGTAAGCACAAGGGAGGAAGAAGATTCATCGACTACTTCTCTAAAACTCGTCCTACTCGATTAATTATGGTTCTTTCGTAGTAAGAGAATTTCTCCTACGCCCTAAAAAAAAAAAAAAAAATAAATTCAAACTCAAGAAAGAAGCGTCTCGTTTGTGAAGTCCACCTATCCAATTAAATGTCAACGTTGGTGCAAATTCCTTGTTCTGACGACTAATCACCAACTTCAACTTATGATGTTGATAAAACACTGATGTGGAATCTCTGTCTAGTGATATTTCACTAGAAAATATCAAATGGTGGAAAATAAGAGAAAGAAATGGTAGAAGGTAAAAAAAAAACAAAAAAAAACCAAAAAAAAGAAAACAGAAAATACGACGATGGAAAAATAAAAAATGGAGACGAAAAATATAGAAAAAGAAAGCTAAAGAAAGAGTGAGAGAGTGAGAGAGAGAGAGATGAAAGATTCGCGTCGCAAACCCGGGACATGAATAAGCCAACGGGCAAAGGTGTGGTTCCCAGGCGTTCGCGGTAGGAAATCGCTCACCGGAGAAGAAAGATGGAGAACAGAAGGCAGGAGAGCGAACCAAGACGTGATTAATATAAAAGTGGGCGGAGCCAGGCTTGGCCGGAAGTGGCCGAAGAGGGATGCTGTGCTGTGCGCCAAGCAAGCGCGAAAACGGGGGCGGGGAAGGGTTTTGCACATCGCGCAAGTGTGGTTCCTGCTCTCCTCTTTAACGTGTTAGCGTGTGTGTTTCTATACTATCTATCTTACACTTATACACACACACACATATATATATATATATACATACATATATGTATGAGTATTCTCAATGCATTTACTTCCGTCTACCACGTAGATCGCATGTGCGTGCACCTACATAGATCTTCAAAGAAAACTCTTGGTGGGGATGATGCGAGAAATACGACGAGAAATACGACGAGAGACTTTTCATCCACCTACCCCTAAACTCTTACCAAACCCTACTCTATGGTTTATTTTACAAAAGTAATCTTTGATGCATTCAATAAATAAAAACAAATACCAATATTCATAAAATATTCTTCAAATTTGTAGAAAGCAGAGATGGCTGCTGCAACATTGGAGAAAAATGAAAAGAAAACGAAGACTGAGAAGAAGAGGGGTACCACAGGATTGGAGAGAATATGGGATCGAAGGGAACCAACAGGACCAGAAGCAGCCTTTTCGGAGACTAGAGGGGTGTAAGGGTTGACGCGTGGTGGCCAGGGGTGGTCAACCCCACCCGCTTCTTTAACGCCCCCAAGTAGGATAGGACCGCCTCCGTCTCCGCGTTCGTTCCACCTACTACACCCCGGGATTCCTGCACTCTCCTACCACCTACTACGCCATCCTAAGACCTACACCCCCTTCGTCTACTACAGGCACTAACCCCGGACCAACCACCACCCTCAACAACCAACCTCCCACTTGCCTCTCATCTTCTACTCAACGCGAGATGCTTGCTGCTACTACAGTTCTATCTTTTTATATAAGACAAAAAAATATATTTAACACGTTGAACGGCATGCCGAATTCTTAAGGAATTTCTCGTCAGGCCACGGGGGTTATTTTGTATTGAAAAAAAAAATAGTTGAACGTGTCAGTCATCTGTGACGGACGTGGTGCTCAAAGTGTTACAGAAAAAATGAAGTATGTAAAGACACGTTAGTAATTATTAAAAAAAAGTTCTTCATCGAAATAAAACAATAATATGAGTCGGATGAAGAAGCACTTAAGAAGATGATAGAGGGATGATCAAATTGGTATTCCAAGTAAATTGAACGAAAGATAAAGGGAGAGAAGGTTAGTCTGGTGAACGTTAGGATGAATCACGATAGCATTAGATAATTAGCATCAACTCCAGTCGACGTCATCCTACTACTATACGCATAGTTCCTACTGCCAAGAATTATTTTTAGGTAAAAATGTGTATACTGTTTCTGCACCTCTAAGTCGTGCTACGTATTTAGTTACTCTCGAACATATTTAATCTTGGAACGGCGTACCGAGATTTATTTCGGCGACCATTCTACTCGCCCCGTACACCCAATTCGTCTTGTCGAAATCGTTAAGCTGTCATTTCCACGAATTTCGCGGATATACTCGCGAACGAACAAACGATAGAACGAAACGATAGTAGGAAGAAGAAGAAGAAGAAGAGGTCTAAACGTTTTTTTAGAATTAGTTTCAAAGTAAAAAGAATTAAAAAAAAAAAAGAATATTATTTATCTACATTTGGCATCGATGTACACGATGAGATTTTCTTTTTTTTTTTTTTTTTATAGACATAGAAAAAGAGTCGAAGTAATAGAGAAAGGAGAGAATTGAAAACTAATCAGTATGATATAAAAAAGTACGCTTTGTCACGCGAGTAAAAGGGATGAACGAAAGGTTAAACAAAGATAAACCGTATTATCTCGTCTCAATCGTTTATTACCCTATCGCTTTAACTTTAACGTTGAACTTACTCTATCTTTCTTTCTTTCTTTCTTTCTTTCTATTTCATTTCTCTTTTTTTTTCTTTAGTAGAATGAAAAGAGAAAAAAGTTCAAAATGAAAACAACCCTGGATATACGATTACCGAAGTGACGAAGTTGACTCCGAACATTTGCATTCCTTCATTCGTAAAGTATCCAATCGATTTCTTTTGTCATACTCGCAAACGGAATCATTTGTTTGTCAGCATTAACCATGTAACCTAAGGTTTTTAAACGATCGTTCAGTTATCCAATGTAACTTGCTTTCGATCGATATTACTGTGACGTCTTCGAGCAAGGTCATTTTACGATATAAATGTGTTCTTTCCTTTGATAGCTAACACATAAGTTACCAACATTAATGTAATGAAATGCAATTATTAATTACAGGTATGTTGAATGTAATATTATGTGTGTATCGCAAACACCACGTGGGAAGAGAGTATTTAACCTTTTGAAGGGGTTTTTTTTCAGACATATGTTGTAGATTTTTCAATATTATAATAAATAATACAAATATGAACTTAAACAAATTTTAAAAACTATATTTTTTTTTTAATAAACATACAATTTTGGTATTAAATAAATCTATTAAACCATAAATAAAAATAAAATTATTAACCATAATAAAAAAATATAATATCAAAATTACAACCAATAAAATAGCATTTGCTTTAGGAAATTTATCTATCTAATTAATCCTAAATGAATATTTACAATAAAACAAATCAAAAATTCAACCTTGCAGATTAAAATATAAGCGAATTGAGTAAGGAAGCAATGAAGGTGACTAAAAAAAAAAAACAAAAAACTAAAGAAATAGAAGAAAAAGCTAAAAAGAAAGAAAGAAAGACAGACAGACAGACAGACAGAGAGAGTTTTTTTGTATAAAATGCGACGATTGAAGAAAAAAATTCTCGCGTTAAAAGTGTTTCGTAGTAGATTGGGTCAGGTAGTCAGTCAGACAGACAAGTAGTCAAAGCGACAGTCAGACAAATAGTCAGACAGGCAGGCAGGTGATCAGACAGACAGGCAGGCAGGCAGACAGGCAGACAGGCAGACAGGCAGGCAGGCAGTGCATTGAAGACGGAAGTAGTGTTGCAGGATGAGTAAGGCTACCTGGACGGGTCTCCAGCGTGGTTCCAGCATGTCCCGTTTCCTCCTCGACGACTCGCTCGTGGTTGCTCTCGTTCGTTGTTGCTCCGTCCTTCTCGACTCGCCAAAGGATAATCAAAGTAAAGGATCAAATGCTTTCTTCCTTCTTCTTCTTCTTTCTTCTTCTTCTTCTTCTGCTTCTTCTTCTTCCTTTTATTATTTTGATGTTTCTTCTTTGTCCTATTGGTGTCCGTTATCTTTCAGTTTAGTTCTGTTTCTCTTAATTTCTTCTATTTCCTTCTGCCAAGCCTGTCTTCCTCCCACCCACCCCCTCTCTCTCTCTCTCTCTCACTCTTTTCTCTGTCTTTTTACTACCACCTTTCTAAACTTTTTGATTTTTTCTCTTTCCTCTCTCTCTCTCTTTCTTTCTTTCTTTTTGTTGTTGTTGTTGTTCTTCTTCTTTCTCTCTCTTTCTATTTATTTCTATCAGAAACACCGCGCGTGCTGCTATCACCCTCAGCCACGTGTTTGCCGGCCGCCCAGCAAAAGAGAAACAGAAACTGTTACGAAAAATCGCTCAAAAGGGAGAGGAACGAAACAAAAAAATTATACAAATATTATAACAACCTTAATATATATGTATGTATATATATATATATAATTGATCGTTAACACCAATCAGTAAATGCAACCACTACTAGTTTTGTTTCTTTTCAAATTTGTCTCGTCGATATTATACCCCCAAACAATGTTTCAACAATAACGACGAAGAGACAACGACAACGACGACGATTACGATGACGATGACGACGACGATGACGATGACAATGACGACGTTACAGATGAATCCTCCCTTCAATCGTTTGCGATGAAGACAAAGACAACGATTAAACAGCCTCCTCTCTCTCTCTCTCTCTCAAACTTTGACGTCTTGTCAGACTATTTTGTTCTTATTGTTTATAATAAATTCTTTCCTCTTGATCCTTGTCCACAATTGTTGATACGATAGTTGATTAAAAAAAGAAAGAACAAACAACGTGACGAGAATGTTCGTTTCTAAACTTGTTTACTAAATGACCATATGCATATACAACATATATATGTATATATTATGTATATACATATATATATGTATATACGTGTGTGTATTTTGTGTCAGTGTTATATATATCTATATATATATATATGTTTATTTTTTTTGGTATCTTCCTCTCTCTCTCTCTCTCTCTCTCTCTCCCTCTCTCCTTGCTTCGTATTATTTTCTTCCTTTCTCGTATTATTTATTGTTTCTTATTATTATTATTTATTGTTGTTGTTGTTGATGTTGTTATTATTTGTTAGTGATAATATTATTAATAATATGCGGTGCCGATGTAGAATAAAGGGGGTACCGCGCGCCGGTGGGTGCCGTCGCGACTGTGCGACGCTCGGCGTCAGCTTAGCCGCGAAACCCTCCGGTTCTCGCGAACACGCGGCTACTGAGTCGGCGCACTGTGAAATTCGTTCCCGCTCCTATACCCATCTCACTCACTACCTTTAAACACTATCACCATCTCACTCTATCTCTTTACACAGTTTCCCCCACCAACAGACCACTTCGTTTATCTTCTTTGCGCCCTACCGACAACACACTCTCTCTCTTTCTCTCTCTCTCTCTCTTTCTTTCTCACTCACTCATATCTTCATATCTATCCCTTCTTCTCTTTCTTATCATTTTATTATTCTTTCCCCTCCCTCCACACCCAACCCATTCTTCTCTTCACCCTTCTTCTTCTTCTACTTCTTCTTCTACTTCGTGTTTTTTTTATTTCTGTTTCTGTTTGTTTTATCTTCCAGCTTATTTTTTTTTTATATTTGTTTATTTATTTAATGGGATATGTGTGTGTGTGTGTGTGTGTTAAATAAGGTATGTTGGTTAAAATTAATTTAGGTTTTTTTTTTTCTTAGGTATGTTTAGGTATTTTGTATTATTTTTTTGTTAATTATTTTATTTGTCGTATTTCTTATTCTTAATTTTTTTATTAGGACTTCGTCCTGTTATATACTTGTATTATTTGTAGTAATATATTGTTATATATATATAAGGGCTTTATTATTATTATTTATTTAATGGGAAATATATTTTAAACAAGGTATTTTGGTTGGAATTAATATTATTTTTTTTTTTACGTAAGTCTATGTATTTTTTGTTAATTATTTTATTATTAACTTAGTACTTACTTATTTAATGCTTATTTAATTGTCAATTCAATAGTTTATTAATAAAATTGTAATTAATTATTATTATATATAATTTTTCAAAATCAATCCCTTATATATAAAATCTATCAAAAACCAATCAAAAAAGACATGAATATTAGAAATAATAAAATTCTGTAATAAAATTCTAGAAAATATCAAATTGTTGTATCAAAAATTGCAGAGAGAGAGAGAGAGAGAGAGAGAGAGAGAGAGAGAGAGAGAGAGGTAAGAAATTTCTAATTAAAAGATAACGTAAGGTGTGTGGGGGTATCTAACAAAACGTTTTATATTTATCTTTAGTAAAAAAAAAAAAAAAAAAAAAAAAAGAAAGAACGATTAGAAAGAAACACACACACACACGTTAGGACGTAGGAATTGTAGAAGAGAGACGTCGGAATAGGTCAGCTTTAGTCTGGTCTTACGAGTAGGTCGAATCGATAACAATAACTACATGGATGTCTATACTCAGCTACGGTAGATACGTCCACCCCTTGGGCATGAAATACCTCGTGTTAATTCGATTCTATCTATCGTATGATAGTATTAGTGTCGTGATTCTTTTTTAATCGTCTGCTTTGACGATAAGCAACGATCACACCACAGTAATATCAAATACTAACAAACTAAATTTGATTTCAAAAATCTCATAGATATTTTCTATTCATATTATTTATATTTATATATTATATTGAAATATTCTTTAAATAATTAAATAATTAAATATTTATCAATTATAGGATCTTTGAGGTTTTTACAATTAAACAGTGTTAGGATTGCATCAAAATTGCATCAAGATTGCAATTAATTTGTTAATTTTTCTAACAAATCGTTTGCTTTGACGATAAGCAACAACGATCACATCAGAGTAATATCAAATACTGACAAACTGAATTTGATTAAAAATATCTCATAGATATTTTCTATTATTATTATTCATATTATTTATATTTATATATTATATTGAAATATTCTTTAAATAATTAAATAATTAAATATTTATCAATTATAGGATSTYTGAGGTTTTTACAATTAAACAGTGTTAGGATTGCATCAARRTTGCATCAAGATTGCAATTAATTTGTTAATTTTTCTAACAAATATTAAGAATAGAAATGTTATTAAAATCGTAGATAATAAACAATTGCATTAAAAATTAAATAAAAATATAAATAAAAAATCTATTAAGAATATATCAAATGGGATTCGTTAAATAATTCGATGTGGACTAATAAACTCCCTCTCTCTCTCTCTCTCTCTCTCTCTCTCTCTCTCTCTCTCTTCATATAAATAATTATAAATAAAATTAAACATATTAACTACTGTAAAATTTAAAGACACACACAATATACCTCTTAAATAATAATAAACATGATTTTATAATAAAAATCGTAACTTTAAATAACTTGTACTTATTAAATAATATTTTTGTATATAAAATACACTTTACACTGTTTTACTGAATAAAAAAAAATAAATAAACCACGAACATTGTGTTAATTGAAAAAATTCTTATAAAAAATCATATAATAAAAGAGAAAGAGAATGTACCAAAGAGAGAGAGAAAGAGAGAGAGAGAGAGAGACAGAGAGAGTGTGTATATGGAAAATGTGATAGGCAAGAGATCGAAACTGTCAGAGCAGCTATATTCGGAATGATAACAGATGGTGTGAGGTATTGGAGGACACAATGCAGAGAAAACAGGTCGCTCGTAAGGACTTTGAATCGACTAGTTTGTTGTTGTTGTTGTTGTTGTTGTTGTTCGTTATTTCTGTTCGTTTGACTGGCCAGGACAATGTCGAGCGAATACGACTAACGCGTTCACATTGATAACGATTCCTAATGGAACGAAAAATAAAGAGAGAGAAAGAGAGAGAGAGAGAGAGAGAGAATAAGTGAGACAGACATATTCGAAATATCACGATCGAAGATATCAACACACTGCCCTATTTTCCAAGAGAGAGAGAGAGAGAATGAGAAATAGAAAATCTTAACTTAAAGTATGTAATATGATTTCATTACTTAATGTAAGTAAAATCTAATGTAATTTGAAATATAGGATTATTAATTTGTATAAACTTGTCTGTAATTTATAAAAGTTTGTTAATATTATTGATAATAATATTTTTATTTGTATTTATTTTATTAATTGTAATTTAAATTAGATGCTTGTTTGATTAAAATATTAATTGTACAATATTTTTATTATATTTTATTTTTCATTTATTTTTCATTTTTAATTCAATTATCAAAAAATTATTAGCTATTTATATAATAATAATTTATTGTTATTTGAATTAGGTGGTATGCAATTTTATAAACTTGCATCGAACCAATATATATTTTTTAAAAAATAATTTACGAATATTATATCAAAATATTAGTCCGTAATATTTTTATTATATTTTATTTTTAATTTATTTTTCATTTCTAATTCAATTACCAAAGAATTATTTATAATAATTATTTATATAATAATAATTTATTGTAATTTAAATTACATGTTATGCAATTCTATAAACTTGCATCGAACAAATATATTTTTTTTAAAAAACCAAATTTTTATCTTATAATCCAAATACATATATATATACAATTTTTATAATATCCACCTATCCAAAATAAAAACAACAAATTTCAATTTTAATTAACAACTATAATAATCACCAATTTATAGTCCACCCTGTACACTAAATACAGTACACTAAATATATATATATGTGTATAAGAAAGATAGAAACAACAACAACAACAACAGAAAAAGAAACGTTTACTAAATATTATAATAAATGATCAAAAATTCGAATAAAAGAAAGAAAAAAAAAAGGGTTAACAAACACAATTCATTAAAAACTTCTTCCTTCCTTTCTTTCTTTATTTCTCTAGTTATTCTCTCTGTCTCTCTCTCTCTTTCTCACTGTGTCGTCTTTCTTTCTCCGTTCTGATTTTCAAAGCAACCGAGAGAAATTCAACGAAATATCGCGCAAACACGGCGTCATACTGATGAAAAGATTGTCAATAGCCGTCCAACACCTGTTGCACGTAGTTTAGCGACGGATTTTATTCTCACGCGTACGCCCCCGCTTGTATTCGTTTATTGGCCTGCGGATTTCACGGTTCGCGAACGCACGCACTCACTCACTCACTCACTCACTCACTCATTCACTCACTCACTCACTCATTCATTCAAATATACATACATACATACATACATACATATATACATACATATACAAATATAATACATGTATGTTTCTACGGTTATCAAGAGCCGCTTTTCGTCGACACAGGTTTAACGCAAAGCGCGAACGCGAATGACACGAAACTCTCACTTTAACTCGCTTGATTTATATCAAAATAAAACGATCCTTCTCCGCCACAATTTGATCCCCCTGTCACGCCTCAATCGCTATAACTAAATCTACATATATACATATATATATATATAGGTATATTATACATGTGTAAATATGTGTTTGATTTATGTGTGTGTGTGTGTGTGTGTGTATGTGGTATTGTCAAATTGTTACAACCAACTTGTTTGTACTAACGTTGGTATACGTTTTTTTTTTATTTTTATTTTATTTTATTTTTTATTCGATCGGTTTGTTAAATCTACGATTAAAATAAAACAAACAGAGATTTTCTATCCTTTTTTTTTTATCTCTGTCTTTTTCTCACTCACTCACACAGTCACTCTTATTTTTTAATAACGAAATTGGATTTTTTTCCTGTTTTTATTTATTTGTTTATTTTTTTCTTTTGTTTTGCTTTGTTTTGTTTTTTGTAGAGACGTGAATAATATCGCTAAATGAAACTATAGTTTTGGTATATTTGAAAAATTTTTTTTTTTCTGGGTTCACATAGGAAAGAGGAAGATTAAAAATTCTTTTTTATTTGTGTTGAATGTTTTAAATTAAAAAATAAAATATATATATATAGGAATATAGATATTAAATATTATCGTTTTAGATTCGTCAAGAATAAATTCAATGTTTTATATTTAGGTGTAGATATATTATTTTTAATTAAAATTCTGTCGTGTCATTTTCTTTGAACAATATTTAAAAAAATGTAATAGAATTATATGAACAAAAATTGGTATTATTAATATTCGTAGATATTATTTTTAACCCTTTGAGTAGTACTGAATACTTTTAACTAAAATTGTTTTGTAGAAACATTGTAGGAATAAATTTATTATTAAATTTATCTAATAATAAATTATTAATATAATAATAAAATATAAAAATAAGTAATATTGTAATAATTAATTTTAAACTAATATAAAAAAAAACTTATATTATAATAATAATAATATAAAATAATATAATTATAATAATAAAATATAATAAATATAATATAAATTTAATAATTTAATTAATTAATTAATATAAGCGTTACATTATTTTACATTAATATTAACAAACACGTATATGCATCGATAGATCACTCTGATAATTTTTACCAAACGCATATATGCGTCCACAGTACTCTAAGGATTGTTAATAGAAACAATTCGTACATTCCTTCATAAAAAAGTTTATAAGAAATAATATTGTAAAAATAATTAACCAAAAAAAAAAAAAAATAATCATTTCGTCGCGTTATTATTCGTCAAAGATAAAATTAAATTCTATTACGAAAATATTTTTACCCCATGGTCGATGGAAAAAAAAAAAAATAAATAAATTCCCAAAATTTCGTGAATTATTTTCGATTAGAGATCCAAAAAAAAAAAAAACAACAAAATTGACAAAGAAAATCCATCCGAATGTTAATAAAAAAAATAATCGTCRTAGATTAAAAATGAGTAATTAAAAAAAAAAAAAAAAAATACCAGAGAAATTCGTAGATTATGGGGGAAATTGTTGAACTTGGGTGAAGTGTAGGGAGACGTACAAGGGAGGTAAATCGTAGCGGAGCTTCAATCTAGAGGAAAAGCGTTAGAGAGGTGCATTTCGTAGTGTTGTTGATTTTTGCATAATTTATCGGGGTTGTTTGGTTAAGCGAGCCGGTTAGGGTGAGAACCGTAGCCCATGCTACCATAGTTGCTCTCCATGGGGCGACAATTTCAGACACCCTTCGCCAAGATGATTAGCATCCTCCACAGGGACGGATTTGCTTTGACAAAATTTCATCATCTTTCTTTCTTCCTTTCTTTCTTACTTACTTACTTTCTTTATTTTATTTTTCTCACTAGCCTTTTATATTCATTATGTACCATTTATTTATTTATCGATTTTAAAAATCAAAAATAAAATATAAAAATCCCTTTCATTAATGTAATAAATAAAATGAACTGTTCAAATTTGATTGTAATAAATAAATTATTATCAATGTTTATCATAAAAATTTATAACAACTTCCATTAGAAAAATGTCATTTCCAAAACCCTAATTGTGAAACTATTTTATCTCTATATATCTATATATTATAATAAATTAAATATATTATATATTATTTATTAATTATATATATATATTAAAATAAAATATATTTAATAAAAACACACTATAACGAATAATTAAATCTTCCATAGAATAAAAGTAAAAAAAACAAAAACAAAATTCGCATTCCCCATTGATTACTTCAATCCAAAAAATCAAAAACATTGAACTCTATAAAAAAAAAAAAAAACGAATCTTGCAATAGGTAAAATTGGTTGGTTAAAGGGCCACGGCCCTGAGTGGCACGTAAGCAAGCATATCGCGAGTATACGGTAGCGTTGTTGCGGATAGGAATGGGTGTCCACCCAACCCGGTTGGTATATACAGGGCGAAGGGGTTGATTTAGGGGAGGGGTGGGATGAGAAAGGAAGAAGAAGAGAAGGGAAAGGAAAGGAAGGGTAGGGTAAGGTAGGGAGAGGTGGTCTTTGCGGGACAAGTTGCGCGTGGGCGAGAAGAGAGACTCGAAAGGGGCGAGAGGCTCGAAAGGGGCTCGGAAGGGGCTCGAAAGGGACGAAGCACATTCTATACTATACTACTCTACAATAGTTGTTTACCAGAGTCATACTGATCGATACTCGCTGTTTGCTATCAGAGGGAGCCATGCATGCCGGGCGCTACTTGCCCAACACCAAAAGTAAACACCCACCCCCGAGTGCTATCACCCCAACAACACTCCCACCGCATCTCTACCAACCCAGAGCGAATTCTAACTCACACTCTCTCACTCTCTCACTCTCTCACTCTTACTCTCTCTCTCTCTCTCTCTCTCTGTCTCTTCTTGTGTTACTCTATCTATCCAAGGTTTTCTTCCTTTCCTGTTTCTCATGGTATTCCTCTTATTGGCCTAACGGGACGAGTAATACAACGACGTGCTTTGGTTAAACTTTGATACCGATTTTATCTTAACTGGGTCACTTCTGTACACATTGACCTAATTATTAAATTATTGATTTAATATGTCAATATGAAGGTAAAGATGGTTAGGAATTTTTTTTCAGGATTGTATTTTTCTTTTATTTTATTTTTAATTTTTTTTTTTTTTTTTTCATTAACAAATAAAATATTATTATATATTTATGCAAAAAGAAGGAATAAACTAATTCGAAATCAAATATAATTTTATTCATAAAACTATATATATATATATAATAACTAAAATATTATATACATATAGTTTTATAAATAAAAATTATATAACAACGTAAACAATAAAAACAACATAATAACTAACATAATAAAATATTATTTTAGTTATTATATAGTTGTATAGTTATTATATATTATTTAGTTATTATATAGTTATTATATATAATATAATAACCATAAAATAAATAAAACTATATATAATCCCTAAATAATATAATTATTCATATAATATTTAACTTATAGATAAATATTTTCTTACAATTTAAATATTTATTTGATTTATTTTTATAGTTTTACATATTTTTAATATTATTATAAATATATTTAACCATACTTAACATAATTAAATATAAATTCAAATATATAGATGTATTTAAATATTAAAAAAAAAAAAAAATTAGTACAAAAAAATTGATTCTTTCGATTCTTTATTTTAAGGGGTTGGGGGATGAATTGTATGAGGTCCAGGGAAAAAGAAAAGATCACGATAACCATAAGGAAATAAGTTAGGTGAAATATCAGGGAGTGTTTAGAAGCAGTGCACGTGCGTATCGCGCTAACAACGAACAACGTCTCTTCTGTCTAACCTTCTACCCTCCTACAAACTACCCTCGTAGGAAAAGGCGCGAATGCTGAGAGAGAAAGAGAGAGAGAGAGTAAGAAAGAGTGAGAGAGAGAGTGTGAGAGAGAGAGGAGAGGGGTTGGTTTGTCTCGGAACGATCATAGTCAGGTCCAGGCCGTTTCGCCTTGTACATTTGCATAATAGCATCTATGCCGGGCCGCGTCCGGTAACGCGATATACCTTGGGAAATAAAGGCGTTAAAATGGGGTGTAAAACGGACAAAAATTCTATGCCTCGTCAGATTTTTTTTTTCTCTCTTTTTCTTTTTCTTTTTCTTTTTCTTTCTTTTTCCTTCCTTTTCTTTTTAAGTGGAATCGTTACGAGAGTGTTAAACGCGTTCACGTTACAGAAATCAATACGAAGTTCATTTTTAAAGAGAGAGAGAGAGAGAGAGAGAGAAATAACAAAAAAAAAAGATAGACGAAAAATAAAATATAAAAAAAAACGCGCGGGGGAAAATTAAATCTTTTTTTTTGGGGGAGGATAAATAAAATTCGATAAAAATTCATTCGCGAATATAAATTCGTTTGAAATTTGACGTAAGTAAGTATATTGATTATTTGTTCAAATGAAATAATATTGAGAATCAAATTTTGATTTTTTATTTTTTTTTATTTTTATAAATTGATTGAATTATTCTAAATAAAATATAATTAAAATAAAATTTAATAAAATTCAATGTTAAGATAATAATTTATCGAAATCTTTGATTTTATATTTTTTTTTTTTTTTATAATTTTCTAATTTTTGTATATTTTATATTTTTTATATAATATTTATATTAATTGTAACAAGTGAATAATTCTCATGATAAAAATATAAATAAATTATTATTCAAACTTTATTCAATTACTATTATTTATTTATTTCATATTTATTATATTATATATATATATATTTTTTTTTCATTACATATTTATCTTATTTTTATTATAATCAAATTTATTTTATTTTAATTACAATTATTATTCAAAATTATTCACATTTCATATTTCCTTGTCTTACAATAAAATATTAACTCAATCAAATCAAACTAATAAATAAATAAATAAAAAAAAAAAACAGAAATATAAATTTAAAGAGAAACAGACAAAGAAATAATGAAAATTAAAGATGGTATGATTTGAAATCGAAAACGTGGGTTGCTGATAATGATTTTAATACAAAGTCCGCGTGCGGAAAGGGCGAAACACGACGAAAGCCCGAAAGTCGCCGCAAATCCTGCGCAGACGGGAACAGAATAGGGTGGACCGGTAAACAAACAGTGAAAATAATATAATTTACAGAGGATTAGGAACGCTCGGGACTGTATAAGGTATGAGAGAGAAAGAGAAAGTGAAAGAGAAACAGAAACAGAAACAGAAAGAGAAAGAGAAGAAGAAGAAGAGAAAACGGAGGAGGGTGGAGAGAAGCGGCGGCCAGGGATAGAGGGGGTAGGGGTGGGGGTGGGGGGGGCAAAGGGGTGTTCGAAAGGGCTAGAGAAAGGGTTTCGGTGCACGGAATAACTGTTTCTGGTTATAATTGATATCCCGGCAAAGCTCTATAATCCCACCCAGTCGAGTCGCCACCCTCTTGAAAGTCGAAACCAGTTTCTATCTTTGTCTCACTTTCACTCTCTGTCTCTCTCTCTCTCTCTTTCATTCTTTCCCTATGTCTTTCTGTCTTTCTCTGTCTCTCTCTGTATGGCAAAAGACGGAAGCCGCAAAACCACGCGGCACATTTCGTTCCGCTCTTATTTACGGAAACATTTTCCCTATAATTTATATCCCAGTTTTAACTTTGACCGGACAATGCCTTGCATACACACACACACACATATATATTTATATACCTATTTTTCAGCTTGTTTCTCAAATAGAAATGGATATAGAAAAATTTCGGATGAATATGATCGAACAAGGTACATTGTAAAAATTGATCTATTTGATGTTACTTAAAAAAATAATCTACAAATTAAATTGCATTAATCACAAACGTGTAAAACATTTGAAAAAGAAACATCCTTTCAGTCAAATAAAAAACAAATCACTTGTTTATTCTATCCTAGAAAAAAACATGTGGTGCAATTAAGTTGGTCATTTAAAAAAAAAAAAAAGAAAATATTTGTTTTTACAAAGTTTTCGGAACGCAAAACAAACCCCCCTTTTTGGTTTGTTTTTGGTTAGGTTTCATTTCTAACACGTGTGATCTGCCCACATGATATTTTTTCAAATCACACCCATTCTAAAGAAGTTTTCACTGAAAAAAAAAAAAGAAAAAATCCCCAATGATATTTGTTTTTTTTTTTTTTTTCATCTTCTTATTTCTGAATCGTTGAAGTTAGACTCGACAGCGTTAAAAACGGTGAATTTGATTTTTGACGAGACGCAGCAGCGCGAAAATAACTTAACGAATATGTATGAAACAGAAGGGTGCACATTCTCTCTTCCCCCCACCCCCATTCTCCCTCTCTCTCTTTCTTTCTTTTTCTCTCTTTAGAAGAGAAAGGTATTCACCATAAACGAGAGCTGCTGCTTGTACGAGGAGGGTAAGTTGAGGAAGCATCCAGATGGCGATCGCATTATTTGAGGGTGGTGGTGGTGGTGGTGATGCTGGTTGAGAAGAGAAAGAAGAGACAGAAAAATAGAAAATGATAGAAAGAGATAAAAGAGAAACTAAAATGACATGCTTTCTTTCTTTCTTTCTCTTTCTCTTTCGTCATTGGTTAAAAAGAGAGAGAGAGAGAGAGTCACCTTTGGACGTGTTCGTTTCGTTTTCCCCGCTTACGTATCGTCAAACCGCAGCTGGAGAATTCGTCGGAGGATTCGTCGAATAAAATAGAAGAAAGAGAAGAGGGTGGATATATGAGAAAAAGAACGGGGGTGAGTTTGAAAGAGGAGGGTGGTGGTGGAACACGCGAGCGGAAGGAAGTAGAGGAAGTCAGGAAGAAGGAATTGTGGGGTATGAGTTGAAGAAGAGAGTAAAAGAGAGAGAGAGAGAGAGAGAGAGACGAGAAGGGGGTGTAGGTTGGAAGAAGAACGATAGGGGGTGGTAAAATGGGGGTTGGAAAGTGTGGGGTTGAAGGGAACGAATGGTCAGACCGAACGAACAAACGAAATGCAACGTCTAGTGGACCGCGCGTAATTACGATCCCATTGAAGAAAATAATAAAAAAAAAAAAGGCAAAAGGAATGTAAAAAAAAAACAAGAAAAGGAAAGAAAATGAAAGATGAAAAAAACAAATAGAATTAAAAAAAAAACACACACACACACAAAAAGAGGAAGGAAGGAAGGAAAAAACAGAGAAAGAAAGAAGTTTGCAAAGCTTACCACGTTAATGCGGCCGAACTGTCTCTCGAAAAAATTATAAAAATCCTCGGACACAATGGAGAAACTGGCTAATATTCCAGTTGAAACGATATGTGTGTTTGTGTGTGTGTGTGTGTGTGTATGTATGCAAGAACGCGTCTGGATATTCCGAGTGAAATAATGCGAACGAACGTGAAGAGAGTGTCCAGAACGTTTATCTGAATGCAACGAATTTCCTGAAAGTTTAATGATCCATTAAACAATTGTACTATTAACTAATAGTAATTATTATTATTATTATTATTTTTTATTTAATCTTCAACTATGACTTTTTATTTTATAATTTTATTTCTTTAGATTCTTGAGTTGTACTAGCATGTAAATTTTTGTTTTTGAAATTGAAATGTTATTGACAATAATAAATTATTATTTAATGAATTAAATAAAATAGTTAACATATCTCAATCTCAATGTTTTTAAATTGCAATTTTCTAATCTACATTTTTTGTGTATTTTTTGTTATTTTTTTTTTGTTATTCACTGTGACAAATGAAAGATAAAACGCGAGTTTCTTTCGATACTACAAAATCCTACCCCTTTTTCCTCACCCTGTAGCTTTTGGGTATTCTAAGCTTCGTCTAATCCGTTGACAAAATTTCCAAATGGATAGTCGACCATTAAAAGAGATTGATCGTCATTTTCTCGTCACTCTACTACTCAACCAAATCGTAGTTTTCTTTCTATCTAACAAACTCACGTTCATTCGCATTCAACTTCGTTTGTCCTTGGGAAAGACTTAGCACGTTTCCAAAAGGGAATAATGTTTTCTCTTTCTCTCTCTTTCTCTCTTTCTCTCTCACTTTTTCTCTCTGTCTAAAACTTAGTTTCTTAGTAAATACCTGATCCACGAGAAACGACGAGACATTAGTCACGTATTTAAATCTAACTCAAGGGTAGTACAACGATTTCAAACCCAAATAGTTGAGGGTGGAAAAGTGAGGATACAAAATGTCCTTTACAATTCGATAAATATCTAAAAAAAAAAAAAACAACCATCCTCCAACCTCTCTCATTTAAATATACCTTTTCATTATCTCGAATAAAAATCTATGAAAAAAAAAGAATATTGATACCATAAAAAATCAATAAAATAAAAGATAATGTAAAACATATATAATCATGAAATATAATTACTCGAAAGATACTCGTGCAATTCGTATCAAAGAAACGTGAAAAAAAATTCTTCCCCCCCTCTCTTTTTTTTCTATACATTTCCATAAAATATACATACATGTGAACGTATATGTGAATCAGCAGCATCAGCATATCATTCACATAATGATACAGAATAAAATGATAAAGAATATTAAAAAACGAAGTCCACTCATTTGAAAGCAGTTAAATTCTTCAGCATGACAAACTTTCCATAATATCTACATACATATATATAATAACCATTAGGGGTTTCTATAAAAAAAAACCAAGAGCTATGATGAATATAAAAAAAAAGAAAAAAAAAATGTTTTTTTTTCTTTTTATCCCAAAAGAGAAAGAGAAAGAAAGAAAGAAAGGATTATTATCATCAACGTGATTGTATTCGAATGTTAGGGTTTAACTTAACCAATCTTATCTTTTTATCATCACCAAATGAAAATAACACATGCACTACCACCACCATGGATTATATGAGGAATGATTGATATATCAAAGAGTGAAGAATTATCAAGCAAATGACAGTAAAGAAATGAATTGCAATCACATAGACAGAACACATGTTTGATGGGTGGTGATGGGTGATGCTGACGACTATGCCAGGTTATTGCTGTATTGCTGTTCACAGTGTGAAGTTGTGAGAGGGTGAGGTTAAGGGGTAAAAGGTAGGGGTAGTCATTAGACGATCCGGTGGGGTTGCAGTCACCTCTTAAGTCTCAACCAACCCCTCACCAAACTACGATCTCCCCTACTTTATGAGAGGGGAATTTCTAACTGATTTACGAGAAAACAAGACTGTTTCATATTTCTTATGTTCCCTTGGCGCCATTCTTGAAACTACCAAACTCATAGAAAACCATTCTTTCCTTTACACCCATCAAAGTCTTTTTTTTTAACAGAGTTCTTCATTCTATTTCTATGTGTGTGTGTGTGTGATTAATATTTAAAATATAAATAAATAGAATAATAAAAAATTAATAAGTGTGAGGAATTACAAATTAAAATGAAATAGAATTTGTATAAGCACACGTCAATGTTCATTTTTTTATGAAATAAATTTATTAAAAATAAATATATAAAATGTAATAAATTAAAAAAATTATATTACAATATAATATATATATATATATATATTAAAGAATAATAAATTAAAAAAATAATATTATAAAATACAATATAAAATACAACATTTATATTATATTATAAACATTTTGATAATAAAAAAAAATTCTATAATATATATAATATAATAATTAAAAACAAAAACAAAATTATCGGATTTATCTTAGATTACCAAATGAGAGAACCTAACAACGTTTTAGATTTTCTAACATTTTAGATAGAAGCTCCCTAGAGCACCATGAAATATTCAAGAAATGGTAGGAATAGGGGTAGAGAGGTTGATGCTAGTGACAAAGGGGGTCACAGAATAGTAGTGGTATATATAGGGGGTGAGAAAGAGAAAGAAAACGGGTGCTACATTACGAGACATCCGTCCGTTCAGCACTAATGATAATTAGAACGTTAAGACTACGACGAGGACGAGCAAAAGGACGAGCAAAAGGACGAGCAAAAGGAAGGACGAGAACGAACGTGAATAGAACGAATGAGTTTAGAACAAAGAGATCCAAACAAAAAGAGAAAGAGAATGAACATTTTTGGCGGGTTGGTAATCATCAGACAAAATTTCAAAATTATCACCAATTGATTTCTCAATTATTCAACAAATTTCATATAATTCAAACAAATATTTGATTCAAGATTTACCCTTGTGGAAATAACATATATATATATATATATATATGTGTGTGTGTATAACTTTTTCAGAAAAGATTTATTTTGAAACGTACAAACGATTATACGATTAACATTTTAAAGGACCCAGTGTGTATTAGTAAATGTGTATGTGTGTTTCAAAAAAAGAAAAAAAAATATAAATCGTTGTTGTTAACCAAAGGATTTCTATAGGAGACAATAAAATGAGAAAGAAAGAGAGAGAGAGAGAGAGAAATGGGGAAGAGTAGGTGAAAAGAAACAAAAGAAAAAAATAATATAAACGAGAATCAAAGAAGAGTAGAGAGAAAAGAAGAGAAGAGTGGATTAAAGAAACGTAACGAAACGAAACGAAACAAGAGAGAAAAAAAATCGGATAAAAAGGGGTAGTTGGAAGAGACACACACACACAATGTATCTACGGTTAAAGAACTAACATAATACAGAGAGAAAAAAAATATGTTAAATGTTATAAACTTCATTTCCTTTTTTTTTTGAAGTGAAAACTTCTTTAGAATGGGGGTGATTTGAAAAAAAAACAAAAAAAAAATAAGCGAACAAAAATCCATGGTAACGGCAACGAAACGATGAAACGGTTACGATACTTAAAAAGATAAAACGAGACAAACATATGCACATCTATAGGATTTAGCCTAAGAGAGAATGAGATAGAAGACAGGTATGCATTTGTTAATTATTATCTCGGTCTCCTCTTTATGCGCTACTTCGTAATCCCCACTCCTGGCTACTAAGTATTGTATAAATGTGTGTGTTTGTTTGTGACTGCATACTACGAAACGTAGATTCATATTAATTCAATTCACACATTTACAAATCTAAGTTTAGTTCTTCGATTGGTCACTAGATTATCCACGTTTCTCCCAAGCAAAGCTGTTTTTGAAGTGAAAACTTCTTTAGAATCGGTGCGATTTGAAAAAATGTAACGGAGCGGTAGGCGGCGATGTAACGGAGCGGTAGGCGTCTATGAAACGGCCACGATACGCAATTTGGTGGCTAAATTCAAAATTACAGTAGATAGGTCAAATTGCTACGCCACACTTCTGCCAGAGATCCCAATATTATAATATTGTTTATTATATTGTAATATTCATGAATATTGAAAAAAAAAGGTAGCAAATAAACAAAGATAATAACGAAGGAGAAAAAAGAATGTAAAAAAAAAAAAGAAAATTGTAAGAGTATAAGGGTGGTTATAGGGAGGGGGGGTTAGAGAGAGGGGTTTATGGTGTTGGAAGATCACAAGGCCGTTGGTCGTTTGTTTTATAGATGAAGAGAGGTATTTATTACGTTGGACGATAAAAGGTGTCACATTTATCTCGAAGTTTACCCACTCGAAAGAGAAATAGAGAGTGAGAGAAAGATAGAGAGAGAGAGAATGAGTCTCCTTTTTTTCGTTCATCTTTCTTGTAGTTTGCCCGGGAAAAAAAAAACGCGCGTTCCTTTACAAACCTCCGAAAGGGACTTTTTCTTTTTTCTTATCCAACAACGCATTAAGGGTCAAAAAACTCTCTGACAATATCAAGCAAAAAGGACAAAAAGGTTTGAAATGAAAATGATACACTGGCTGATAACAAATAGTTCAACGATTAAGGGTTATTGTATACTCAATATTCTACCAAACCATCAACCCTCTCCTTCCCCATGTAGCTACGTAAACTTTTTTTTTATTAACCATTTTTAATCCCACCGATATGTGGAATCTTTCTAAAGGGTGCTATGCGAACATTTGCAATAAAATATATGTGTTATGTTTTTTTGTTGCGATAACAAATTTGTAGAAATTTTTTGGTTCTTTTCAAAAAACAAAAAACAAAAACGCGTGGTTATTCGTTTTCGTACATTTTACTTTCTTGTGCGTTTTTTTTTCTTCTTCTTCTACTTCTTCTTCTTCTTCCATTTTCGTGTGCAACCATTCTGCAGAGAGTCTCCAGAGCTTTTCCTCTTTAACGAACGACCGTTATAAATAATGTCGATGCTTTGTCGTATTGTTGGCCAGGCGTGCCGCAAAAATGGAAAGGGACGATTCTCCTTCCCCTCTTCTCTTCTCTTCTCTCCTCTCTCTTTCTCTTCTTTTTTTTTTTGGCGGCGCACTACTTCAAGAGGGTAAAAATTCCCCGAAATGAATGCACGATCGAGCTTTCTCTTTCTTTCATTCTTTTTATTTATTTTTCGCAACAAAAAATTATATCCTGCCCCGTTTTTCTTTAAACCATACAAACGTTATATCAACCCCTTGTGTTTATTACTTGCAAAAAAAAAATAATAATATTAATAATAACCAGGCCGGTGTACTACCACCGATGGTACCACGTGGCCTGAAGAACAAATTTATTTTAATGCACTGAAACTCATATGTTTATAATAAATTTAAATTTTATAAAATTAAATGAAATTAAATTTAATTAAACTTAATACCGTAAACAAATATTTCTATTAAAACATTGATGCATTGCATGTTGCATTGATGCAATGTTCCATTGATGCAACATTGATACAAAACGTGGTATAGAAAACTCAGTCACGTGTTAATCAATGAATTATTAAATTTTTTATTATATTAAAAGAAAAAAGAAAAAAAAAGACATTGTACCTTATCTTTGAGTTGAAATTCGAACGATTTAAAACATCGTAGAGGGTAGTAGTATCGCAGCATAGAAACGCGCATCCCGTTAGCTCGTTATACGCGAGAAGGGGTGGTTTGTAAGATGTAAGAGGTACGTATAATTTCAAGCTAAAGGGGTTAGTGGGGGGTGGATGTACGAAAGGCGTGTTACGAATGAGTAGAGAGGGGTTCGCAAACATAACCCAACGTTTGCGTTGGAAGCTTCTCGCAACCTGCTATACACACACAAACACACACACTCATACATACATACACACATATGAGTTTAGGTGGTGGTAAACGCAAGAACGTAGGATGGAAGGATGGAAAAGGGTTTTCGTGGATAACACAGAGCTAAAGATAGAAAGAGAATAGCGTAGAAGAAGGGTGGTTGTTGGGTGTGGGGTGGGGTTTGGGGGAGGGTGGTTAGGCCAGGCGAATTCCCAGGTTTACGTTTACAACCTTAACTACAAATTCGACAGAGTTACCGAGGCATAAGAGGGCGGATTGTGTCTCGTAAGGGTGGTTAGGGCTGCGAGTAAGAGTTCACTCCTTCTCCTCCTCCTCCTCCTCCTCCTCTTACCCCCCACCCCTCTCTTCTTCCTACTTCTCTTCTTCTCATCCTCTCTCTCTTTCTCTTCTCTTCTACTCTCTTCGAGTTGTTAAGAAGTCCCTCTGGGCTAATTTGACTCCCAACCACTACCACCACCACCACCACCTACAACCCACCTCATTCCTGTACCAACACCACCCCTTATGACGATAGCCCTCTATCTCTCTCTCTCTCTCTCTCTTTCTCTCTCTCTCTTGCTTGGTTCGATCACCTCTTCAAGTTCCTGGCACAACCATTCCCATCACCTGACTATTACCTCTCTTCTTCTTCTTCTTCTTCTTATTCTGATGCTGCTATCTTGACTTGACTTTCCTTACGAAACAAGATCGCTACATCTAATCTTTGCAGTCTTTTAAAGGTCTGGTTTAATGTTCTTTTTAACGAGGTTACGCGATTATTTATAAAATTAGTATAATTATTAAAATAAAATTAATGAAATTACTAAAATAAAATTACTAAAATTAATTATTATTCAAACATCTAACGTATGGTACAATCAATAAAAATATTCCATAAAATTAGTTGACAAAAATTAACAAAACGAGCACTAAATCGAAAATTTGAAATCTAAACGTAAAAACGACCTCTCGTAACCCTTCAATCGTCAACCCTTATTGAATTGCTTTTTCACGAACGAATGAACGAACGAATGAACGAACGAACGAACGAACGAACGTATATCGTTGGAAGAAGAAGAAGTTTTCTTTTGGTAAGAAAAGAGCCACGCGAAAACGCTCTTACCAAAACGGACATACCTAACCAACTATACACATACCAACCTAAGAAAGTAACGCGTATATTTTAGTTACATATATATATATATATATAACTCGAATGTTAGCTTGAAACGTGCACGGGAAATGGTCGCGGATATTGGCCATAGAGATATATATTTCTAAGGGAGCAAAAGGGAACGCGTTGGAACATAAAAAGATCGCTCGCCTTATAGCAAACGGTAGCCACCTTTTATCCCCACCACTACCACAACCCCACTACCACTACGACTACCACCACTACTTACGAACCACCCTCCGATTTATGGAGCATTCTGTACATTCGATATTTTCTATTGTCGATCGCCCCTATTTGTCTTATTTATGTTTCTTTTAGGGACCAACCTAGCTACCCCCATCCTCCATCCCCCACCCCCTTCTTCTTCTTCTTCTTCTTCTTTGGTTTCTTCTGTACTACCCTTCAAAACGTTTCTGCTTTGGCCATAGTCCACTGGCAGCACCCACCCACCTCCCACTACTCTTCCAAAGTACCCCTCGTTCACTCACTCACTTATTCAGTTTCTCTCTCACTCTTATATAAAATTCACCCCCCATGGACCAGAAACGGCCGGCCAGTGGATATTTCGGAGGATTTGCCAGTGATGCAAACACGGTTCTATATTAAAACGATATATTTTCGGACGATATTACGTATTGTTCAGTAATATATGCGAGAGTTCTATAGTTATCTAACTTATTGTTTGATATCACTACGTAGATATGTAAACTAAGTTACTATTATTTTGAGTTATGACAGTGTAATGATAAATATTATGAAATTATAGATTATTTTTCATAATAAAACAATAATATAACATTGGTAAATGTATTTTTCAAATTAATATAATTGCATACTAAAAAATTGTTACAATAATAAATCCTATCACAACAACAAGGTTCCAAAATAATTTATACTCGTTTAAAAAAAAAAAAAAAAAAAAAATAACATAAATGTAAAGCTTATTTCTTGAGGAATTTGCATACTAACCATAAGCAATCGAATATTTCTGATATAACCACGAGAGAGAGAGAGAGAGAAAAGAGTCTAGTCATCGTCATAGTGTTTAATCTAATATTTGACAGCACAACGAGATGACATAGCTCACATACTTCAAGTATTTAAATTTAAAAAGCTATTTTCTGCATAAACGAGCAATCATTTCTTCCCTGATAACCCTGATACCCCCCACCATTGATGTGTGAGATCACCTACGTCACAAATTTCAACTTGTTCATCTCACACCATAAACACATAAACGTAATAAGACTAAATTTGGATAATAGAAATAGAAATAGAAATAGATTAGAATGTTCAGGACGATTAACTCATTTAAAAGGCCAGGTCCTAGGAAATGTCAGGGTTGCAAGTGTCAGGATTGCTAGTGACAGGATTGCAAGTTGCAGGTTCCAGGGTTTTCCAGTACAAAGACTGTGTTTTGTGTACACATGATTTGAACAATTTGAGCTTGTTCATCTGACACCATAAACACATAAACGTAATAAGACTAAATTTGGATAATAGAAATAGAAATAGAAATAGATTAGGATGTTAAGGACGATTAACTCGTTTAAAAGGCCAACTCGTAGGAAGTGTCAGCCTTTCCTATACAAGGACTGGGTTTACTGGGTTTGGTGTATACACGATTTGTCTTAGGATAGTTTAGGTTCAGTGTTAATACGAGAATAAACAGCACTAGGTAAGATCCCTTCTTGGCTTAACGCGTCGTCTCTCTTTCTTACATTTGTTGAGTAAGCTTGGGGTTAAGTCGAGAGGAACCTTCGAGATTCGAGGTACCTCGAAGCGGCCTCGTCCAGAGGCCTCAAGCTACCCATGAGCAAGGGCTTTCTAATTAAGATCGTTAAACTGCCATGAAATTCAAATTACGTTTACTGCTGTCCTTCTTAGGTGTCCCTTCTTAGGTCCCTTCTTCGACCACTATTGCTTGGGTTGTACCAACCTTAGGTATTGTACTTGTACTGGACTTACAATTATCATTCAGAGAATTTATTGGTGTCTTTTTTTACTATCTCTCGAAAAAAATAAAATATTGTGTTTGTCCAAATATTGAATGTGTTGTTTGTTTCTCCAAAGAAGTGAATTTACTGTAAATAGTAAATCTCAATTTAAAAAAATAGTAATTTCAATGGTATTTTATACCAATTAAAAAGAAAAAACAAATAAACCAAACAAATTTTTATTCAATTATTTCTGTAATAATCTAATTTAATTGTAAGTTAAAAAAAAAAACAAACAAAAAAATAAACTAACACCAATCTATTATCTAAAACATTGATTTATTAATGCAAAATAAAAAAAAAAAAGGAAAGAAAAACGTATGATATTTCTAAAAATAATTGACACAAAAGAAGAAGATGAAAGATTTGAAAATACTCTGACAATTAGTATATTATGGTATTAATTGATAAAATATAATTAATTATTCATGTAATATCGAACGTAGAAACTTGAAATTTCAATAAATCCATGATTCCTTGCCACCATTCCCCGACTAATCTGAGAATATTAGCATAGATTCTCGGACGGTAGATAGCTGTGAATCTTGAGAAGATTGTACGGAAGGTAGGGGGGGGGTGGGGGAGGTAAACGGGAAGAAAGGGTGGTGGGTTAAGGTTAGTAGGGGTAGTAGGGACGTCTGATAACCGCCACCCCTTGTAACTTGGCGTATCTGTCTGTGAGAAAGGGTTACAAGGAAAGGATGGTTTAGGGCAGTACGCGCGTCCCTTCTATTAAATTAACGTAAGGTAAAGGGGTGGAAACCACCACCACCCCAACACACTGGGTCGTCACCCACCAAAATCTTTCTCTCTGTCTCTCTCTTTCTCTTTCTTTCTCTCCTAAATTTTGGAATATATTCGTGTTACGTGAGTTAACCTCATCTTGTACACTCATCTTGTGTTTATTTATTATTTGTTTTTTTTTCTTTTTTTTATTGTTAATATAAAATATTGCAAAATATTTTTAGTTGTTTTAATAAGTTTCTTATTTGTTATTATTTTATGTTATTTATTTGAGTTATTTATTATAGAAAAATAATACAACATATTGTATGAACCTAATATATTAAAATAATATAAAAGTAAATTAAAATAACTAAAATAAAAAAAAAAAAATAATAAAATAATATAAAAATAAATTAAAATATAAATATAAAAAAAATATTAAAATAAATACCTAAAATAATGTAAAAATTAATTAAAATAAAATAATAATAAAATAATATAAAAATAAATTAAAATATAAATATAAAAAAATATTTAAAAAAAAATACCTAAAATAATATAAAAATAAATTAAAATAAAATAATATAAAAATAAATTAAAGTTATAAAATAACAAAATATTAATAAAATAATATAAAATATAAAATATTTTTTCGTATAAAAATTACATAGAAAATCCAAACACATTTTGAGCTAACCAAATACAAATCAATCCTTTTTTTTAAAGTTATTTTTTTTTCGAAATATTTAAGATTATGACAAAAATATTATTTAAGTTGTCATATTTAAAATGAACTGTCATAAGAATTCTAAAATAGAAATTGTTATAATAGAAAAGATGAATAAAGGAAGTTTCTTTTTGATAGATGTTAAAAATATGTCATAAATAGATTTTATTAGAAAAAAAAAAAAAAAAAGACAAAGAGAAAGAGAAAGAGAGAAGAATACAGGACTCAGAATGAAGTTCTTATTTCTTAGTTGAACGAAGGAAGAGATCGATGAAAACTGCAAACCCATTGGAAAGAATTTATTTCATTATTTGCCATTCGTGGTTCTCGTTGTTAGAATAGATTGAATGCCATATCGGAGAGCTAGCTTGACTTAATTCAACATCGAATAATGATTATTATCCATATAAAATGAAGTATCGATAGAGAAAGATGGATAATATATAATTCAATAGATATATATATATATATATATATATATATGAATTTAAATCTCACGAAACGATCGTATTTAGATAAGTTTGAACGAACAATTTCATTATATCAAATCGAACAAAAGTACAATTTATACAAAAATATATAATAAAACATTAATAAAAAAAATTTAAAGAAATTTATTCATTTATGTTACATTCATTTTAGTATTATTATATTTATTATTTCAAAACCTTTAATTGTAAAAATACAGGTACAGGTGATAATTAAAGGTATCACTAATTTCAATTGCATGATTGTGGTTTTTTTTTAAATTATTTTATTTTTTTTTTTTTATTTTTCTACTATTAGCCTTTACCAAAATTTAATTAATTAAGGTATATTAATTATATTATTATTAAATATTATTCTAAATATTATTCTAAATATTATTATAGATATTATTATAGATATTATTATAAATACTATAATAAGTATTATTATTAATATATAATATAATTATAAATATTATTATTATAAATATTAAAATAAATATTTGAAATAATAATATTTAACTATTTATTAATAATAATTATTCTAAATATTATACTAAATATTATAACAAATATTATTATAGATATTAGTATAAATACTATAATAAATATTACTATTAATATATAATATAAATATAAAAATTATTATTATAAATAATAAAATAAATGTGTGTGTGTGTGTGTGTGTAATAATAATAATTAAATATTTTCTAAAAAAAAAAAAGAAAACCTTGTTTACAAATTTCTAAACCTTTCAATAATCTTTGAACAATTTCAATGATTCTCATTGAACAATTTCAATGATTTCTTTGTTTAGAATTTGAGTAATATAAAAAAGGAATCATATTGATATTTGCAAAAATTAATATAAGATAAGATAATGATATTTTTATGGAGTTTAGATGTTAGTTAGTATAAGGTCATGAGAATGTTTTTGAGATAAGCAGGTTCCGAGATAGATCGGACCCGTACGAGTTCGAACGAAGAAAGGGTGTGTCGGACGGCCGTGTCCTGTCATGTTCGATAGCGATATACCTTGGGCTTTGGTTCCCTTAGAATTTCCAGGAACTCGCTCTCTAATTGCATAATAGGATGCCCGCATGTAGGGGAAAGGTGGCCAGGATAGTATAGATAGTCTCTGGATTCTAGTATGAGGGCAGCCTTCGAAATTTCAATTAGAACTCCTAATGCATACTTATGTGTATATGTACTTTACTTCCATACGATTCATTTTCAATTAAAAAAAAACAAAACAAAAATATAACAAAAATTATTTCACAAAATATTTCCATTGATTTTTAATGTTTGAAACCCCCCCCCCTCCCCCAATTCTTTGTTTCCGAATACCTTGGAATAAAATTCGAGGAAATATAAAAAAATCTAAAAAATTCTTTATAAATATTATTCGAATAAATTAATTAAAAACAATTATTTAATAAAATATTTATCAAATGATATGTTTGATAATATAATTAAAAAAAATAATCATTTAATCAATGTTCTTCTACGATATATAAAATAAAATAGTTGCGTAATTTAAACTGCATTCTATGTCAAGTGATTTGTTATTGAAATTAATTATCTATACTATTCCTATATTTTCTATTAAAAATTAATCAAATGTTATTTCTTTTCTTTTTTTTTTTTAATTTTTATGAAATAAATGGTCCTTAGAAAAAGAACAAAATAAAAAAAAAAAAATAAAAACAATCAAAATTAAACGATCAAATAATTGTACAAATTCTTCTTTAAATTCAAACTAAATAAATAATTCCATTTTCCAATTAACATCAGCCTTTAAATTAAACAGAAAAATTCAAACAAACAAACAAAAAATTCAATAAATTTTCATTGAAATATTTGTAGATTTCAATTTAAACCAAAAAAAAAAAAAAGATTCACATCCAACATTTCAACGTTAATTAATTTGAATGAATTGATTAGGTTCGACGAATCATTCAGGAGATCGAAATTTCGTCGAAATTTTATTAAGGTAAACCGTTCGTCGTATCGAATAAGAGAAACTACCTGGGGAAATACAGGAAACCAAAAGGGAGAAAGGAAAGGGAAAAACAGACAGACAGACAGACAGACAGACAGAGAGAGAGAGAGAGAAGGAAGAAGAAGAAGAAGAAGAAGAAGAAGAAGAGGGGAATGGGGAAGGGGGAAGGGGGAGGGGGAATTTGAAATTGTTAGAAATTCGTGAGATGGAATCGCGACTGTTTGTCTGTGTGTCAAAACAATTAACGGCACCTCTCGACTCTCTATCGTCGTATTCGTGAAACGTCTCGCGGTTTCCATCTGACATCGTAAAACGTTGTCTCAAACCACGAGATGGCAAATTACAATTACTTAAAATAAACAGACACATTGTATACGAAATATAAGACGAAAGGAACAGGGTAGGGGGTCGAGTGAGGTTTGTGGGGTTAGTAGGGGGCGGGGAGGGGGAGGGGGGTTTGTAGGAGGAGGAGGAGGAAGGTAACATTAAGTATACAGTACAAATATCAAAGTCAAATCTTTCATTTATCTCATCACAAATTTCTAACGACTTGCAATTAATGTTGTTGTTATTTTTAATATAATAACAATAATATTATATTTTGTATATTTTTAATAATAATAATAATAATAATAATATTCTATATTTTTCTATACTTTAATTAAATTATGTTATATATAATATAGTTTAATATTTAATTATATATATATATATTTTTAATAATAACAATAATTTTTTATATTTATATACCTCTCTCTAATTTAAATTATATTATATATAATTTCTATATATAAATTTATATTTTATTATATTTTATTTATTATATTTATATTTAATTTCCAATACTAGAATAGGATGTACTTATATACTTTAATTAAATGATATATTAGTATATATATATATATAAATATTATTAAATATAAAACTTCAATCAATAATCTATAGAATTTGATATTTGCATTGGATACGATCGTGTAATATTAATAATAAAATGTATTCTTCCATCTTTTCATTAAAAATTACAGAAGAATAAAATGTGCGATATCGATTTTTTGTCTTTCTCATCATCGTTTCTCTCTTTCGTTCGTTTTATTTTTTTTTTTTTTTTTTTTTTTTTTTATTCTCATTTGATAATGTAAAAATGTAAAATATTTCATAGCAAGAAGAAGAAGAAGAAAAAAAAAACGGGTAACCAATCATGAAGAGTCAATTAATAATACGTCGAGAGTATCGAGATCTACGATAACTTGGTTATTTTATTGTTAAGAGTAATGAGACTACGACGACTATACTCGTCAATTTATTAAGAACGTTTCTCAACTACTCGAAAAATCATTTCAATTCCAGAATTAAACAATATTTCTTTATTTCCGCGAGTGATTATATAATTAAAGTACTTCCTATTCCGTAATATTGGAAATTAATCGTAGATCAATTTTATATTTGCTCAATGATATTCAGACCCAAAATTGTCAATATAAAACAATACTTTTACAGTTAAACAAAAAAAAAAAACAGAAAATTAATTGTGTATTTTAATTGTTTAGTTTATTAACGTAGAAATAATTTGTAAAAATATTATTTGATTAAATTATTATTAATATTAAATAAATTAAATATCAACGTATGGTTGTTAATCAAAATACAAATTTATATATAAAAATTATATATATGTGCATGCATGCATTTCTAAGAAATAAAATCTAAACGATTGATAATAATTTAGAATAAAAATATAAATCAAACAAAAACAAAAAACAACAACAACAACAAAAAATATCCGATAGGTCTGAAAAAAAAAACAAAAAACAAAACCATGATTGATAAAATAAATTAGATTGATATAGAAATTCAATTGAATTGAAAAATAACATTCAAAATATGTTTGATAGGAAATAGTTCAACATTTCTTTTCTTTTTCTTCTTCTTCTTTTAAATTTACAACGTGAGGGTAGAAAAAAAAAAAAAATGTGAAAAATCTTTCGTCGTTTGCTATAGGAAAAAAAAAAAAAAAGAAAAAAAAAGAAAAAAAAAGCAAAGAATGTATAGGTGGTTGGAAATAAATACAAATTGCAGGATTACCGTGACTCCTCATGCCGTGATATGGGATCTCATGTTCTTCTCGTGACAGCCTTCTCTATTCTCCAAATACCCCCATATAAATTATGGTGAAATTCTTCAAGGATTTTTCCATAGTAAAAAATAACACTTCACACATGAACGAAGAAAAAAAAAAATTAATACGAAAAAAATGTCTCCAATCACATTTCTAATTATAGTTATCTATATACATTTATTTTCTGTGTTAACATTTGCCATATTAATAATAATAATAATAATAATAATAATAATTGCATTTTTCTTTGGGTTTCCCTATTAGTCGCCTTTTACGACAAGCAGGGATTACTGGGGGGGGGTATTCTTCCCCGCCACCCCCACGGGGAAATAATAATAATTATTTTATTTAATTATATGCTATTTATAATACAATAAATTAAAGTTAAATATAAAATACCAAAAATTGTTTTCAATACAAAATATACAATATTTTGCTATTTATTGAAATATTATTATTGCAATATTAATATTTATACTGTTATGCTATTTATTATATAATAAATTAAATATTAAATAAATATTAATAATAAAAATTAAATATCAAAATAATATTTAATAAATATAAAATACTACATATATTTTATTTTGTGTGTTAAAATTTGCAATAATAATAATAATAAAATTACTGTTATATATATATGCCATTTACTATATAATAAATTATATATTAAATATTAAATAAATAATTATAAAAAAAATTTAATAATAAAAAAATATTTCATAAATATACAATAATTAATTATATTAAATATAAAATACTCTAAATATATTTATATTTTAATTAAATATATAAAATATAAAATACCAGAAATTATATTCCATACAAGATACAATATTTTGCTATTTATTTAAATATTATTATTACAATATTAATAAAAAAAAATTTAATATTAACAAAAAAATTTCCTAAATATACAATAATTAATTATATTAAATATAAAATACTAAATATATTTATATATATATATATATTTTAATTAAATATAAAATACCCAAAATTATATTGCATACAAAATACAATATTTTACTATTTATTTAAATATGAAATACTAAATAATTTCAATAAAAAAAAACTCACATAAACAATTATTATTATTTATTTAAATATATTATTAAAAACAAAAAATTGCAATATTTTATTTATAATTCAAGGGAATATCAACCTATAAGATGAGTTTCGTTAGGAATGACATTAATGTTCGTTGATATCGTAAATAAATCGATAATTATCGAACATAAATGAACATTCATCTCTCATTCTACACTCCCATTCTACACTCCCATTCTACACTCTCATTCTCGTATTTATCCCCTAAAGGAAATAAGTACCGGCAATAACGACACCCACGATCGAATTCTGATTGCTTT
This sequence comes from Polistes dominula, assembly GCF_001465965.1. The sequence continues at coordinate 422,664 of NW_015149094.1, forward strand.
CGTTCTCTCTTTAAAAAAAGTCTTTTTTCGATGCTTCTTGTTTTCATCGTAAATCGTTTTACAACTGTGTAACCGAATAATAATCGGCTGGCGTTAAAAATCCATGGAGAAATATTGCAATCCTCCATAAAAATTGAATAACAAATAAAGAAAATAAGAATCAGATGAATGTCAATGGTGAATCTACGAGCTAGTAATAGTAATAGTATTTGTAGTAGTAGTAGTAGTAGTATTCGTCAACTTTTATAATGACGAAATAAAAAAGATAATCGTGGTAGGAGACAAAAAAAAAAGTAAGGGGAAGTAAGAAAATTTGCATGTCCCACCATCACAATTGGACCACCATGTTTGTTACGCGAATTTATCGATTTCATATCGTCCACAAATTTCCCATAAATTCGACTTTCTTCAGTCATTTAATAGCATCTTTTATCCATTTCAAGTGACTACTATTATCTGTCTGTCTATCCGTCTGTCTGTCTGTCTGTCTGTCTGTGTGGTGTTTCTTCTAAACTTCAAACTCATTCTCAATGTTCGAATATGAATAAAACAATAATAATTAAAACATATTATCTATTAGGTCGATCCATAAATAATTTCCGTTTTTTATGAGAAAAACAATGGTGTTTCTGCGACTGATAAATGCAAGACACCTTTCATGGTGTTTTTTTTTATTTTTTGCACTCTTTGCAATTGTTCAACTTATCTATTGAATTTTGCTGCAATATTACCTTTAAAAGGTTCGTCAAAGTCGGAAATACGTCCCTGCACTCGGTTCATCTTTTAAGATCGTATCTTCAGAAGGGAATTTTACAAATCAATTTCTGACTGACCCTATCAGTTATCAATCCTGCACCGTATAAGCTGCATATTTTGTCAATTGCCACTTTAGTGCTACTTGCCTTGTTTCAATTCTTAAAGCATTTACATGTTCGAATATGCACTTTTTACTATTCATTTCATTGGTTAAGAAAATACGGTTAAATGTAACATTGACTGTATAAAAAAGTTAACAGAAGACTAAACTGAATTCTTATTTATACAGTGATATCGAAAATTCGTTTGTTTCAGTGTGACTTATAATAGGTAAATACGAAAAATAGATTCTACATAGTCGCATGGGAAGTTATTTCTGACTCGACCTAATATATGTGTAATATGAGAAGGGTGGTACCATAAAAAAAGGGTTATATAGTAGGGTAATATATGGGGAAAAGAAAAGAAAAAAAAAAAAAAGAATTTAGAATAATAATATACGTTGTCGGATGACTGTGGCTTAATTCGTGACGTAATTTTCCTCTTATCAACTATATCTATGTATTATAGAATATATACATGTATGTATATCGATAGAGGGAGAGAACTGGTATGGACAATATTTAATTAAAGTGAAAACCGAAAATCCGCGGCTATCGTTCAGCGGCCGCACACCATGGGAATGAGGAGGAGGAGGAGGCCCCATTATCCGTGGTGACGTTTTTCTCTTCAGTGCTTCCCAGTGTCAAACGCCCACGTTATTGGTAAACTTTCCCCAGTTATTTAATTAACACGATCAGAGTAAAAGTGAGTAAGAGTAAGAGAGAGAGAGAGAGAGTTAGATTGAAAATAAAAGAGAAAGAAAGGTCGATGAGCCCTATATGAGGTCTACTATATGCGACCAGGTTTAAAATAAGCATTACTGTGGATATCTTTGTAAAATTCATAATTTCATCGATCCGTATGAATAAAGCGGCCAATTTCGAACTTCCTATCATTCTCTTATGCTACAACAGTATGTGTTTAATAATACATCATATATAGATATATATATATATATATAAATATAAATAATATATGATGTGTAATATAAAATTATATTATATTAATAAATATATTATATTACATTAAATAATTATATTATTTATTAATATATTATTTGATAATAAATTATATTGTAAATATATATATATATACAAATACTATATAATGTTTAGTATAAAACTATATTATTAATAAATATATTATATTATATATTTTTTATATATTATATTATTTATTAATGTATTATTTGATATTAAATTATATTGTAAATATAATTATATATGGGTGTGTAATATAAAATTATTTTATAAATAAATATAATATATTATATTATATTAAATTATTATATTATTTATTAATATATTATTTGATATTAAATTATATTGTAAATATATATATATATATGGGTGTGTATACGTTTCTATGTCAAATAATGTTACTATGTATTTAATTATATAACAATTTAATAAATTTGAATAAACATTAATGAATAGTAAGGAAAAAAATATCATGAAATTTATCATCTGTCTTTCTTTCTCTCTCTGTCTTTCTCTCTCTGTCTTTCTCTCTTTGTCTTTCTCTCTTTGTCTTTCTCTCTCTTTCTGTCTCTCTCTCTCTCTCTCTCTCTCTGTCTGTCTTTTTTTAACATGCTAAAAAGATAGGACAACGAAATTGAAGTAGGCTAAAATAAAAAGGTAAGTAAAAGCGGTTTAAGAATCGGATAAGGAGTATGACGGTCCAGTTAAGAGGAAGGGAGGAAAGAGGGAAGGTGGAAAGAAACGGCTTAATAGGTATAGCTACCAACCTCTAAAAATGTACATCTTAATAAATTAATTAATATAATCTCTTTGCCCGACTCCTGCCAGCCGAACGAACAACTTCATTTTAGTATTGGCAAACGAATATTATTAAGGTTAATTACAATTGGGTGAAAAAAAAAAGAAAAGAAAAGAAAAAAAAACCCCCCCTCGTGTGCAAATATCTCTAAGGGAGTTAGGGGCAAAAAAAAAAAAAAAGAAAATTGGGACGGATGAAAGAAAAAGAAAAAAGAATTGAAATAAAGTGTTCATTTATTTTTTTTTTTATTATTTAAAAAAATACGAAATAAAAGAAAAAGGATTTTTCTTCGAGATTTCAAAATGAATGTTGAAAAAAGAAAAAAACCAAAATGAGAAACAAAATATTAATTTAATTATTAATAATTAATTAAATTAATGAATGAATTTACTGTTGATTGAAACAAATGTGAATTTATGAATTTAACTAAAAATTAAAAATATAAAAGTGAAAATATAAAAAGAGAGAGAGAGAGAGATGGAAGAAACAAACTCGTGCGGTGCGGAGGAGATTTACTCGAAAACTTAAACGAAATTTTGGAGAAACTCGACTCCTGACCAAGAAAAAGCCCCCCCACCCCCACCCCCACCCCACCCTAAGAATGGGCCKATATTAAATGTGGATGAATATTTATGAACAATCATTGTATTTATACAATGTGTTGGGTCTGCGCAGTCGCACATTAAATTTTACCTAAGACGACATTGATTAAATTCATGCTAATAAGAAATGGAACTATGTGATTTATTTTATTTTCATTAGTAATATAATTTTGTATAAGAATTAACAGCACGTATATAAAAATAAAATACAAAAATTGTGATTAAGAAATAAAAAAAAAAGAAAATAAATTAATTAATTAATTAAAAAATTGAGCAAATGGAAACACACCTAAAATACTTAACTTTATTTGTGTTAATAAAAAAAATACGACAAAAATCCTAGAACATGTGAAATATCTTGATCTATTTTAAAGATATAGAAAAGGGTGTGGTCGTCTTACACGTAACAAGCTGTGAAAACGAAAGAACCACGAAACCACCCCCACCCTTAAGACCTGAATACCGAGACGACAGTGTAGTGCATTATTTAAACTACGTCGAGATGTCACCCTTTACCTGTAGCGGTTAATTATACTCCTTCTCTTGCAACATAATTAAGGCTTGTCGGTGTCCTTTACTCTTTTTCTTAACAAGCCGAGGTGTTTTTTACAAAGGTTTTTCAAGTGAAAACTTCTTTAGTATCAGGATGATCTGAAAATTGTGAAACGGAGAAACGGTGAAATCGATGAAACAAAAATAAAGTTAATTAATTAATAAAATTCAATATATAATTTCATTCTATATATCTTTAATATATATATAAATTACGTGTCACGTTGTTTGTCCGCAATGCACTCCTAAACTACTAAACCGATTTTAATCAAATTTTGCACACTGTGTGCAGTTTTGTCCAACTTGAAAGATAGGATTGTTTATATCTCAATTTATAATTCGCAATATTATTTTATTGCGAATTATGACTTAAATACGTGTGTATCGGACTGATTGTGAGCCACAGCAACGCGTGGCGGAACACCCCAAGTTTAATTCTATATTATTTAATTCTATATATTATTTAATTAATTAATTAAATTCTATTTAGAAAAATTCAGTGTCACAATATATTTTTCTGCATTCAAGGTTTTGTTTTATTTATTTTCTTTTTTTTTTTTTCTTACAATTAAAAAAACAAAATACAATTTTTAAACTATAGATCACTGTGAAAATGATTCAATTTTATATTCTTTAAATTCATTATTGTTTTTTTTTTTTTTT
>NW_015149094.1:428102-454369 GCF_001465965.1 Polistes dominula
GTAATGGGCCGATAATAAATGCCGGTAATGGGCCGATAATAAATGCTGGTAATGGGCCGATAATAAATGCCGGTAATGGGCCGATAATAACTGCCATTAATGGGCCGATGATAACTACCTAAAATAAAAACACACTGACGAATATTAAAAAGATAAAAACAAGAAAAATGAATAAGAGAAGACATTTCTGGCAAAAGGGGTTTGAAGTACTCGAACCCAAATTGACACCTGCGTCTCGATGCAGCAGAAAAAAGGATAAAAAAAAAAGAAAAAGAAGAAAAAGAAGAAGAAGAAGAAAACCATTGAAGCAAATTGAGTGGTAGTGAAGAAGAATAAGAAGAAGAAGAAGAAGAAGAAAAATAAGGTGGGAGAAGTACTCCTCTACTCCTCTTAAAAATAGTCGTCGAACTGAGGATAACAGGGGTTGAAAAAAAAAAGAAAAAGAAAAAAGGTAGTGGGGGAAAGAAGCCCCCATTAGAAGGGTAAACGTGTGTCTCGAAAAGCTTCCTAAAGTATATAAATCCTATAAAAAAAAATAAAAAAAAGGGAAAGAAAAGAAAGAAGAAAGATAAAGAAGAAAAAGAAGAAGAAGAAGAAGAATAAGGTAAAAGGAAGAATCGTTTGCATGTCTCGTTGCAATTTTCCAATATCGAAACTGTTAAAGGAAATCTTGATGTTCGTAGTTGAAAACCAATTGCGATTATCTACAAACGTGATACCAAGCTTTTAGAATAGTAAAGTCTCTACCTAATATATACTATATCTGATCTTCTTCTTCTTCTTCTTCTTCTTGTTATACAGTTTCTTTTTTCTCTGTAGTCTAAAAAAGAAAAGAGAGAGAGAGAGAGAGAGAGAGAGTAAGAGAGAAAACAAATAAAAGGGAGAATAAGAAAATGAATGGAGAAATGAAACGAACGTGAGATTYTTTTTTYTTTTTTTTTTTTTTTTTTTKMGGACTAGTTKTKWTYSRTWTGMAARAAGTTTRAYGWAKGTTAAATRATTCAAATGGAAAMCAAAAAAAAAAATTAAATAAAATAAAAGAAAGGATTGATGATTATATTAATCGAATTGATTGAAATAATTATCGATTAAATAGATAAATTAAATATAATAATTTAATTCAAATGTAAGGGTTAAATATAATAATTAAATTAAAATGTAAGGGTTAAATACAATAGTTAAATTAAAATATGAGTTAAATATAATAATTAAATTAAAATGTAAGTTAAATATATTAATTAAATTAAAATGTAAGTTAAATATATTAATTAAATTAAAATGTAATTCTTAAATATAATAATTTAATTAAAATGTAAATTAAATAAAGTAATTAAATTAAAATGTAAGAAATAAATAAAATAATTAAATTAAAATGTAAGTTAAATATGTTAATTAAATTAAAATGTAACTCTTAAATATAATATTTAAATTAAAATGTAAGTTATAAATATAATAATTAAATTAATGTAAATAAAAATTAATAATAACAAAATTCAATATTATAACTTTTATAAATAAAACATAATTAAGAAATATATTTGTACATTAATATACAAATAATAATAATAATATAATTAAATATATTATATATCTATAAAATATTTAATCAGAGGATAAGAAAAATGATGACAGGATAAGAAAAAGAATGAAAATAAAAAAACATAAAAAACATTATGCCTATCAGGTCCCTGTGTTCTCGGTCGGTAAAAAAAAGAACAATTAAAATATGACAATCGTTAGATTTAATTATCGGGACAAAGAGCTGTTCCGGTAGTAACAGGAGTGAGGGGTTGGGGTTTGGGGATTGGTTGAAAGTAAAGGGTGAGAGTCAGCTGTTAGCCCTCGTACTTCTCTTCGATAAGAATGCTGCGCGAAGCTGAAAACTTGAAAGACGTTTAAAAGCGTTACCTAAAAAGGAATGGGGGATGATGATGAGGATGGTGGTTGATGTTGGTGGATGGGAATAGCAGAAAGTATGGGTTTAGGTGTGGGTGTGGGTGGGGGTGGTGGTGGTGGTGGTAGTGGTTCTCACGACTGATTTCTTTGGTGTCTCCGGACTTTTACCCCGTCCTTTTACCGTCAGGATATTATTAAGTACAGGGCATAACAATCAAAAGGAGGAAGGAATCTTCCGAATCATTTATAACAGGCGTTATGGTAATAACAATTATCACGAAACGGAATCGTCCTTTTCCAAAGAAGAAGACGACTACGACGACGACTTTTTGCAAAGACTCTTTCTCTATCTTTCTTCGTTGTCCAACCAGCCACGAGACGTTCTTTGGGATAAGAAAAAAAAGAAAAATAAAAGAGGGATGAAAGTAAGAATGAGAGGGTGATTTTTATTCTTGTATAGTCTTGACCCCATTGATTATTCTTATGAATTTATAATAATTTCATATAATAGTTATTCAACCAATTATAATATGGACATATATTTATATTATTTATTTCATTATATGCTTATATGAATTAAATAAACATTTTAATAATGGTGTGATAAATGTAATGGGTTTGTTTTATATATTTATTTAAAATACTAGGATATAAAATATACTAATATATACATAAAATATTTATATATATATATATTATATATTTATTTGTGTAATTTGTAATAACACATTTGTCAAAATAAAATAATAAATAATATAATTAAAATAATATAATACTTGATATTAATATTATTGTACTTTTTTAATATCGCGTGTTAAAATATACATATTTTTATGAAATAAAATAATTTATTCGTCTTATTTTGTAATAACACATTTGTCGAAATAAAATGTTCCTAATATCGTTGGTAGAAATTTAAACAAGAAAATTTCAAGAAGATAGGAAGTGTAGTATTTCGCTATGCAAACGTGAAAATCACAATGATTCCAACTTCCTCAACAGGAATGGCAACGACCATAAGATAAGTATCTTCCTACTACTACTACTACTACTACTACTACTACTACTATTACAATCTCACAAGAGGATGACGAGACGATGTTATTTTCCAGCGTCACAGCAGGTTAATCATCGTCGAAAGTTACGAGAACGACATGACTGACGGGCAAACAGGAACGAAGGACACGCTCGTTTCGCAAGTTTCCTTCCTTTCCGCCAACTAGAAAAGGGACCAGACGAAACGCTTTAAAAACTTTTCAAATTTAACCCCATCCCTACTCAACTAAGGTTCTTTGAATGATATATACAAAAAAAGACAAGAAAAAAGTCAAGAATCATCTTCATATACATCAACCATAGACGACACAAAACGTTCAACAAAAGTTCAACAAAAAAAGTGTCCTACTATTCCTTACAATTTTTATTTTTCATATGTGAACCATTTTTTTTTTTTACATTCCTTGTTTGTTCCTTTTTTTATTTGAAAAATTTTTTCTTTTGAAAAATATATATATATGTAATATTTTTATTTTTTTTTTTTTATTAGAATGTTTGTTATAAAACATTTGAAGTTACATCGATTCATAGATTCAATATTAGTTTGTTTAAAAATTATAATATAAAATAAAACGTTAATTTACTATTAAATTTAATTATTAAAATATGTAATTTCATTAATAAAAAATAATACTGAAACATATATATATATACTAGTAATGTTGCAATGAAAGATAAAAAATCTAAAAAACAAGGAATGTAAAATCCAATGAAGTTTCATTTCAAAAATATAAAAATAATATTGTACAAAAATAAAAAACACAAATAATACTACGAGAGTATAAATATAAAAAACAAAAAAAAAATAAAAAATAAATAATAAATAATAATAATAATAATAATAATATCCCTCTTGGAACATGAAAGAGGCACTCGCTCAATTAGAAATTAATTGCATGGGGAATCCTGAACGTGGATGGTTATATCAAGATAATATTTCAAGATCGAAATGAGAATAAAGAGAGAAGAAATATGGGATGAGGGTGAGAGAACGGGGGTGTAGGAAAAAGAAAAATACACAGTACTTGTCTGAGAGTTCACGTTGGATAGAATGAATATACTAAGAGTAGGAAGAATATAAAAGGGTTGAAAAGAAGAGTGGGATAGGAACGGATACAACGGATTCGGAGTTTCGTCTCGATTTGTATCGAAAACGGGTGGGTTGTGCAGAAGGGTGGGTGGTAGAAAAGTGGAGAATCGGTAGGAGGTGAATCGGTGACGTGAAGTTTTCCAATTAAACGCGGATTATATCGCTTTGTGTCGGTATTGAAAATACATCGATGCTAGGTACAAGATAGAATGAGATAGAATGAGAAAAAAAAGAGCAACCCTTTTCTCGTGCCTACGAACTCCCGAAGCAGCAGCAGCAGCAGCAGCAGGATTCCCCTTTACACCCCACTACCCCTTGTAACCTCCCCATTTTTAGCCCTTTCGGTCCTACCACGTTACCCAAAGCCACGCCACGGTGTAATCGTCCACTGGAACACGAATCTTTCTCTCTGTTTCTTTTTTCTTTTTTTTGGTTTTGGTTTTGGTTTTGTCTCTCTCACTCTTTCGGATCATCGAAAGTTCGGTCAACAACGACTCGGCGATATCTCAATGTATCACGAAGCAGACAAGAGTGAGTGAAAATGAGAGAGTGAGAGTAAGGCTAGGGATTACTCGTTTGCCCTACCAGACTCACATCCCTCCTTTACCCACCCACCCTCAACCCTTCATCGCCATCTCCATCTCTATCTCTGTTATATCTACTACCCTGTTCCTTTTTTTTTTTGTTCTTTTTCTTTTTTCTTTTTCCTTCCACCTCGTTTTCCTCTTTCACCGATTGTGTTTAAACCGACGTCTGTCGCAGATCAGCGCGATTTTCGATTTCACCGTGAAATGATATTGTACATAGGGCCAAAAGATAAACGTGAAAATTTCAAGCATTGTCCCTATACCCACCAACCCCAACCCCCAAACCCTCTTCTGATTGGTTGATACTGGTACACTTGTATCTTGTATACAGTACGATATTTGATGAAGTTTTTCAAGAACGATATACGAAATCCTGCCACGATCAATGTTGCTTATTTTTAATACGAAACAAGAAGAGAGGAAAAGTATAGGAAAAAAACAAACAAAAAAAAATAGAAAAAAACAATTAGAAAATTAATAATAAAATAAATCTACTGTTAAACTATTTAAATATCAAATTTTCTAACTTCAATCATAAACAAGTATTATACAATATTTATTCGTTATTTTTGATTTATTACATAAACATAAAATAAAATTTAATATAATTATAATTGAAACAGAAGTAAATATTAAAATGGTCGATTGATTAATTATACGAATTTTTTTTTTTCAGATAAATTCAATGAAACATTGATACAAAATATGATCAAAAATAATTGGAAGATTTTTCAATAAACTTACAATAATAAAGTTAAGATAACGTGTTATAGTGAAAATATTATATCTGAAGTCTAACGTAAAATGAATGCTTTTAAATCGTCAAAAAGTTTAATATAACTCTCGTTTAGAGAAGGAGAGAGAGAGAGAGAGAGAGAGAGAGAGAGAGAGAAAGATAGAAGAACATCTCCGGAAAATAATAATAAATCGGCCCAGAGCCGTCGGAGTTACTTAGGGCGACTTAACGAATATGGATTAAAAGTTGTTCGAGCATCGGCATGGAGGAAGCAAAACTAGAAAGAGAAAGAAGAGAAAAGAGAGTGAGAGAGAGAGAGAGAGAAAAGAAAAGGTGGCTGCTGATGGTGGTGGTGGTGGTGATGGTGATGGTGGTTCCGAAAACGGTGAAAACGAGTTGGTTTTTGAGAGATTGGCGGCTCCAGACAGTGTACACCGTAGAAACGAAATTGTGTTTGTATTTTAATGAGGGGGCTATGCTAATCCCTTTTCGCGGCACGCACCAAGCAGCCCTTTCTTTTTCTTTCTATCTTACTCACTCTTTCTTCTTCCTTTAATTCTCTCGAAAAAGGAAATATCGTTTTTCCATCTCGCGTCGGGCGTGAATTTGTTCACGAAACAAACATTGAATCCGTTGTGAAAGAAACAAAAAAAAAACCAAAAAAAAGAAATGAAACACACGTGAAGAAATTGAAACACAAATAAAAAAACGAAAAACCCGAATAAATTTCTATTTTTTATTTATTGGTTTTATTTTATTTCACATTTTATTTTTCGAGTTAGTTTTGAAAAATTGAACAAAATTTCGATGTGAAAAAAGGAAACTGTGCTGAAAAAAAAGAAAAAAAAATGAAAAAATAAACAAAGGCCAATGTTTGTAAGGGACTTGTAAAGCTACTCTTTTAGAATCTTTGCGAAAGGGTTAAAAAAAGATGAATGTGAGAAAGAGAAAGACATCCCTTTCCTTTAGTTATGGGTTTATCTGCTGCTATAGACTACGTTTCAAACGACAGCTCTTTTTTGACCCACTGCCATAATTTGGACAATCGATACTGCTTTGCGTTACTCTGCAAACCTGACGCCTCCTATATGCGTATGTGTAAGTGTATGGGTAGGTGTGTGTCTATATGTATATTGACAATTATTTAGATTTGTTTTTGTTTGTTTGTTTGTTTTTTATTAGTTATTGCAATGTCCAGGTGGTTTTACATTTTTTCATGTTTACGTTTGTTTTGCAAATTTTTCTCTATTGCATATTTGTTTTTAATATTTTTTTTTTTTTTTTAGTTTGGTCAGTGTTTTGTTTAAATGAATTAGATGTACGAGTCTCATTCTCTAGTGGGCTCAATCCTTCACGTTTGTCTTTTGTTCTCTTCTTATTTAGTATCTTGGCCCTTTTTTAAACGCCAGCTGCTCTGTTACATCACCTCCTACCGCTTTTTTACGTCGCCGCCTACCGCTCCTTTACATTTTTTTGCAAATCACACCAATTCTAAAGAAGTTTTTACTTAAAAAAAAAAAAAAAAAAACAAGATCGAATGTAATAGTTGTGACCGTTTTTCTCTATGACCGAGTAGGGGTTTCTGTACAATTCATCGTCGAAAATAGCCTCGTCTTACATAAACCATGTTCCTTACGCTATCTATTGTTTCCAAAGATAGCTGCCCTCGTTTCGATAAACTACAGAGTTCGAGTAGTTGTTTCAAAGTATTTTCACGTTCGATGAAAAACACGATTAAGTATACCTATCTCTCTTTCTTATTTATTTTTTGTAGTTGTGTTTTCTCATTTTTTTTTCTAGTATAATGTACATTAATTTCTTAGATTCAAAGAAAATGAGAAAAAAAATATCTCGTTATTATTTAATATATATATATATATATATATGGAAAGGTTGGAAAGGATTTGAATGAAATATTTTGAAGGAAAAATAAATAAAACAACTTTTGTCGTCTAACTTCTTTTAGTTCTTATCGTGCAGTCATCCGTTAAATACATCGATAAAATTGGATTGAGTTTTGTGTGTGTATGTGTGTGTGTGTGTGTTTCTCTCACACTCTTTCTCTCTTTTTTATTCACCTATTTTCTTTTTTATTGTCGTCTAACTCTATGTTCAACAAGAACTTTTGTACTTTTTTCCAAAACTCTCCCTCAAACTCAAGTAGGTCTCGTGTTATAGCTATACTTAAATATCCACATGTTAATTAGAAAAAAAATTATACAAGTGTGTATATTAAAACAATTTTTATTTTATCTAAACTAAAAAAAAAAAAAATTAATAAATAAATCATGATATTGTTATTTATTGAGAACGTATTTTTTAAATAAATTATTAAACTATATTTAAAATTATAATCTGGGTATATTGTATGGTCAGTATTTGTATTGTAGCAGAAAACTATATTAAAATATATTAATATTATTTTATATTTTTTATATATTTATATATATATATATATATACTATATATACTAATAACTATATTTATTACAAATTTATATTAGTCATGCAATTCGCATTATTTTAAATTCTTTTTATTTATAAATTACCAAGTACACTTTAGTAATCATCACTTTTACATTATGATTACAAATATTAATAAAAAAAAAATAAAAAAAAAATGAAAATAAAATATAGGAAAGAAAATTAAAAAATTTATTAAGAATTGAATGTAAGAATTGATCCCTTCTTCTATTCCCATAGAAGTGTAAAAATAGTGAGCAAAGAAAAGAACGAGGATGCCAATAGGACTGACAGATACGTTGAAATGAGAATCGAAAGAAGAATTCGTTTAAAAAGGGAAAAAGCAATGATATGGCGTAGAGAAAAGTTAGGTGTGGGTTAGTATGGGAATAGAGGGTGGATAGGGTTGCGTCAGGGTTAGGGTTGGGGGTATGACACAGCTTCCGCGTGGCCGATCGCCACATGCAAATGCTCTCTACCGAGCCCACCAACGATAGCAACGACGTCCTATGGGAAAGACGAATCCACAACGTTTCTCCTCCTCCTGTCTTTTCTCGATCTATGTTTTCTTTTCTTTTTTTCTTTTCTTTTCTTTTCTTTTCTCCACTTCGCTAAAACCTCGAATAAAAAGAGGAATATGCAACGCATTATCCTTCCTTCCAATGCTTTTCTTTTTTCCATCAACCTTGTTCGTTCTCTCGTCCAAGCGAAATAAAAATTCCTATAAGTTTTGATTCAAAAAAAAAAAGAAATATATAAAAAAATATTATCGATAACAAATAATAATAATATAATGTTATAATAATAAAAAATAAAAATACATTGTCTATTGGATTTTAGAAATAGTTGATGCACTATCAGTGATAAATAAAAATATATGATAATCAATCTACCAACACATCGATTAAATTTTAACACTATATAATATAATATAATAAATATATATAAACAAATAATTATATAAAATTGTAAAAACCCTAAAGATGATTAAATAAATTCTCTTATATTGAACCCTGACGCAACTCTGTGGTATTAGCAAAAATCCAACATGTCGAATAACTAAATTGTCTTAGGTATGAGGCCCCGTTCGTGTTCGAAGAAAAAATTGAATGCAAAGTAAGCAATAAATAAAAGAAAAAAAAAAAAGAAAGAAAATAAATCAATCTTTCCAACGCGGCCAATAAATAAATTTAAAAACAAAAAAAAAACAAAAACTAAATTGTCTCGGATTCGTCTTTCAGTAAAAGTTGATACTCTGGTAGATATCGCAACTTTGCAACGTCAGCGATAAAGAAACGAAAAAAAAGAAAAAAAAAGAAAAGAAACGAAAAAGGAAGAAGACTAGATGGACAGACAACACGGATCTCTTGGGGTGCTTAAACTTTATTGACCGTACAAGTTAAAAAGAAAGAGAAAGAGAAAGTAAAAGAAAAAGAGAGAGAGAGAGAAAGAGAAAGAAAGAAAGAAAGTAGCCGTAAACAACCCTCCTAAACACCCTCAACCTCCTACGGACCTACAGTCATCAGTTTAACCGTTGCTTTAACGACCCTCGCTTGTTTACCGATTGGGGATGCCCTCACGTGATTCAAGCATCCACCACGTGGTGAACCTAGAAATCTACCCCTCGACTAACTATCCTTACAGCTTCCCCATTAATTTCCCTTTCCGCGAAATACCTAGATCTACTTAATTACTTACGCGTTTGCTTATCGTCCCTTTTCAAGTAAACCATTCACCTAAAGATACCCGATAATACATACGAATACAAAATTGTCATAGAAAAACATTTTTATCTAACCTATGAATACCAAAAAAAAAAAAAATATAGGATTTTTTATTTTTTACATATTAAAAAAAGAAAAATGCAACGTGTGATAGAAAATAAAATGGTTGGTTCGTTAATGTAATTAATATTATGTATATTAATTAATAATAAATAATAAATAATTAATATTAACTTTTATATCACCCTTGTGTGCATTTATTAAAAAAACCAAAAAAAAAAAACAAAGAAATTAATTTTTATTTAAATTATATATATATAATATATTATTTAAATTTAATTTATTTAGAATTTATTTACAAAAATGCAGAAAGAAATTAATATTTATTTAAAATTTAAAGAAATAATATTTTTAATTTTATTCTAAATTAATTATTTTATTTTAAATTATAAAATTATTAAAATTTAATTTTTTTAAAAATATATTTACAAAAATTAAGAAAGAAATTAATTTATTTATTTTCCAATACAAATTTGAAGTACAAAATAAAATATATATATAAAATAAAAAACAAGATTGAGACGTGGAAAAAGAGTTCAAAAATTAATTATTATTATTTTAATATTAATAAACAATAGTGAAAATACTATAAATTATTTTCCTGGTAAATAGACGAGGTAAAATTTCTTTGAAGAATCTTCCTATGGAGAGAAGTGTAGAAATATATGACCAAGCAACCAAGAGAGAACTTGCCAAATACAGAAACCGTTTGACCATCAAACGTACAAGGCCGAAAAGCTTTTATCCTTTCCATCCTTAACTCGACCTGCCCTCTGGAAAGGACTCTTCGGCTTTTCTCTCTCTCTCTCTCTCTCTCTCTCGCTCTCTCTTTTTCATTCTTCTTCTATTACACAAAGAGAAATATTTGTAAATATTTCGCAACTAAAAATACGTTCACGCCACAGCTGTTTTTAGCAACCCTTAAAAGCAAGCTCGATGTCCATCATGGTTGATACTATTTTTTTTCTTATTTTCTCTCTTTCTCTTTCTCTTTCTCTTTCTCTTTCCATCGTTGTCCCAACGACATTTTTTCATTTGCACTTTTTTCATTTCGCAAAACAAATCTTTGCAAATTTATTCGAAACATTTCTAACTTTTGTGTGTGTACAGTTAATATTTTATTATATTTTTTGTTCTATTTTTCATAAATATCTTTATCTTTTTATCTTACATACATGCGTGAGTTACATTTATGAAAAAAAAAATAAAAAAAGAAAATTATTTAATATCGTTCTTTCAATTATTAAAATATCTTAATAGATGTCTTTCGTTTAGCAAGATTTCTCATTTAAAATTGGACAGGTATAATCGATGACTTCAAAGTAAATTCGACTTTAAAATAATATTACATGAAAGGATAACGATCTTTAATCTAGCAATCGATAACTCCAGCAAACGTTTGTGTCCTTTGGTAAAAAGGAAATGGGTAGGAGAAGATAAAAGTATAAATGTGGTTTCTTTTGTCCGCTTTATCGAGTATCGGCGGTACCGATGCATATGCAGAATCGATATCTTTGGTAGTTATTCTTTCCTGGATTACCAGAACCAAAGATAAGAGAAAATCCAGTGATAATTTAAGGGCCCTACGAAAATTCCAACGATAACGTACCAAATCTTTGCCTACTTTTATATCCACCACACCCACAATAACACATCTATCGAAATTAATTTCACAAAATTGTATTTCTGTACAATGAAATAATTGACATAAATTTTTATCTATAGATATTTTTGATAAGATTAAAATATAATTATCTATAATAATGTGAACAAACTTTGCTTCAGTTAATATGAAAGTTGAACGAATCAGAAAAGATCAACACTCATAAAGAGATATTCTCATGTCAAAAGTAAATCCGTGAGGATGGCGTTAAGAGAAATCGAAGGGACGTAGGTAGGTAGAGGACGATAAGTACTTGCCCTTAAAGGGTAAGAGGTGTGGCTAACGGTCGAGTAAATGAAGGGTCACATTACGAGCTAATGTTCAGCTGTTACATGTAATTCGCTTAATTGTCTAACCGTAGGGATCGAAAACTATGCTGCAGTAGTAACAGCAATAGCAGAAGCATTAGTAACAGTAACAATAGTAATAGTAGTAGTAGTAACAAAACAATAGTTACAATTACCAACTCTATACCACTAAAATGCATGCATGGTACTTTGAATGAAACTTCGCGATTCACGTTATGAACAAACAAAAAAATAGAAACAAAAAGGTAACAACATTTCTCTATGTGACTTATAATATTCCCATTTATCGATATATTCCCCGTGCTTTATAATATGGTACACTAGTGGAATAATATAACTCACATGCTTATAGAAAAAACAATGGCCCTTTGTGCTCTTCGACGTTACGAGCTGCAAAAGGATAAACATTATGGCGTGAATACGAGCTACGTGATCGCCTCTTCATTCTTTTAAACGAAAGGGAAAAAAAGAGAGAGAGAGAGAGAGAGAGTAGTAGAGTATAAAAGATCGAGCGAAATGAGGAGGGAGAGTGGGCTATGGGGAGTGGAGAGGGGGATAAAGAGAAAGAGAGGAATTTACGTTATCTCGAATCTTCACAAAGTGATCGCCTCGGGAAATGGTATTCCCTCTGCCTGGAAACGAATGTACCAAGTATGCTGATTACGTTCTCGGAGAGTTGAAATTTTCATGGTTACCGTTTACCTGTTTCTCCCTCATTCCCCCTCCCTATACTCCTCTCCTCACTACCTACCTACCTACCCCGCACCGACGTATATCAAAGCGTTTACGCATACTCGAGTAAGTCAAACACACGAATCCATTAGCGGGAAAGAAAGAAATGGATAGATGGATGGATAGATAAATAGATAGATACATAAGATTAAATAAAGATGAAGAAACCTAATGTTCTTTGTCATTTTCTTTTTTTTTAGGTATCGTGCAAGTTCATTGATTATTACAAGTCATGACGAATAGAAACGTTCAAAAAGGTAAGATAAAGGCATGATATCGAACGCTTGAGTGGAAACACAAATCAAGTGACAGAGCAGTGTGAAGTAAAGGTAGGTTGTCTAAAACAGCATGTCCTAAATGCCGATGTATTTAAGGGACTTGCGAGGGGGGGATGCTCTCTTAGGTGTGGGTTTGCTCTTATTTCCGAGGAAGAAGGACTGTCGGGACAGGAAGTTAAAGAGGGCGGTTAACAGGAGCTTCGGGGCAATAAGCGACTCTACAAGCTTTGGGAGGCGACGAGAGATGACCGCAGAGGAAAAGCCGCACTGGTCAGCAGAAACAGCTCGCAAAAACACGCTTGGCCGGCCTCTTCTCTCTCTTTCTCTCTTTCTCTTTCTACTATCTTTCTCTTACACCCCCATTCCACCTCCTGTAGCAGCAACCCCAGGGAAAGCTTCGCGTTACCAACCAACCAAGCCAACTCCACTGGCTGCCTGGCTGCCTGGCTGGCTGGCTGAACCAGCCGAGAACTACTTTCTCTTCTCTCTTTCTCTTTCTCTTTCTCTTTCTCTTTCTGACTACCGTCCTGTACGTTTAAGGGTTGCTTAGGTGCTCCCAGTAAGTAGGAGAAAGACCAAAAGCAAGAAGTGCTACGAGAGTTCAAATAAGAGAGGGATAACACCAGCTAAAGGAACACAGAACAGGAATCTCTCTCTCTCTCTCTCTTTCTCTTTCTATCTTCGTGGCAAGATTACGGCGAAGTCGCGCTCATTTAAATAATGCGCGCAATAAAATATGCAACAGCGAATGGAGCAGAGTGTGGATTCTCTCTCTCTCTCTCTCTCTTTCTCACTGGTTCTGTTTCAAGAAGAGAGAAACTACGCTCTCGGGTGTACTCGGCTATCTACCTTACACGAGAGATTCGATTCGACGTATAAATAAGTGTGTTCCAGTACTATGATTAAAATAATAAATATTTGTATTTAAAATTACCTAAGTGAAAATTTGAAAAAAAAAAAAATTAAGAAAAAAGGTTGAGTAGATTCTAGTAAAAATATTCAACAATCTTAATCCTCGCAGATAGATCTAATTTTTCGTATAAGAACAAACTTTCCATTAAGTTAATCAGCAAGCCTACAAACTGTTTAACTATTTATTTATTTAATAAATAAAAGAAAAAACTTATTAACCTCTCAAAATTGCACGATAAAAATAAAGTATACAACACACGAGCCAATATAAAAATTGAAAAATAAAAAAAAAGAATAATCTCTAAAGAAACATATCGAATAAAACAACTGTTTATGATGTCGTCGATCCCTGATCCATGACAGACAAGACAAATTGGACATGGTATTGTAGTACTACCATGCTTTGTCGATCTAAAAAGCTAGCACGATATTCGGTTTATTGAGACACGTGACTCGACGCTCTCTTTTGCAGAACATAAATCTATCTCTTCTATAAAATACTCTGACATATACACACCACCAATATAATTCATACACCTATCTACTTACTTGCATTCTTTCTTACTCTTATTGCAAAAATATCGTTCGCTATCGTTAGCGTGCATCGTTCACTCAATCCCTTACATGCTTTCTCAGTTCTTACCCTCCCTCTTTCCTTCCTATCCCCTTTTTCTTCTTATACGTTGTGCTGTCTAGCTTGCTGCCTGCTTGTATGCCTGTCTGCCTGCCTGCCTGCCTGCCTGCCAATCGATCGATTCCAAATATACCAAGGTCATCCAAGTTTTCCGAACATGGACATCGCACCGAATGACCCGAAGCTTCTTTTAGGAGAAGGGGATGGTAGATGAGGGAGGTTGATAGAGATTCCCATCCCTTTCCCAAAACCAAACTTTCTTTTCATCGGTAATCTTGCATCTTCGATTCTATCCCTCCGTCCTCCCTCCCTCCAACCTAAACTACACCCACCCCAAATTCTCTTCAGGAACCAAACTCAGAAAGTCCTGTCCTATTCGAAAAAAGTAACGCAGCTCGTAACGCTGAAATCGAGCGTACTTAAGATGATTTTATCCTTTCCAACCCCCTTATTTTCTCTATCAACCCTTACTTTTTTCTAACATCTAACATACAACTCACCCTTCCTTCGTAGTTGTTTTTTTTTTGTTTTATATTTATTTCTATTGGTTGGGTATCAATGATTTTGTATTGTTTCAATATTGTTTAAATGTTAGACCAATCCTGTTTTGAATGTTCATGTCTTATGCAGAGAAGAAGAGAAAAATAAAAAGAAAAGTAAAATTTGATAGTATGCCAAGATAAAAAAGGGATGATGGATTAACGAAGAACTTTTCTTACGCATAAGAGAATGTATATCGTATTTTATAAAGAAAGAGGAAGGAACTTTGGTGTACGATGATATTAAAGTATGTTTCATGATGCACAAAAGGATATTTTTAACGTTCCGACTTTCTCGGTCTCATTTCTCACGACTAAATCAACTAAGAAGAAGAAGAAAAAGAAGAAGTTGAAGAAAAAAGGCAAGCCAAGAAAAATAAGAATAGTAAATAATATATTCGAGTAATAGGGAGCCCTTTACGTTGTTTTCAACACCACCACCACCACCACCATCACCAAAACTGCTACCCTTCTTAGAAGATGTGCCCGGTGTATCTTTCGTTGGAAATAAAAAGGGAAGACGTGGGAATGAACTTAAATGAAAAACTGGAGTTGCTTAAATAAAATAAAGCTTGTCGGCATATTATTGGCTTGCCAAAACCTTTCCCCTTTATATTTTTCTTTTTTTTACTCTTCTCTTTTTTTTCATTCTATTTAAACTTATCTTATTTTTATTATAGTCATTCATTCTTATAAATATTGAACACGTGTAACAATTAACACGTTCATCAATTCATCAAATCAACATATTATATAAAATTTATTTAATAAATTATTGTTTATTTGTACAAATTATTAACACGATTATTTGATATATTAATAAAATATTCAAAAATATTATATACGAGTTATGCGATTAAAAAATATCTAATTGTTTTTTTTTTATTTTTTATTTTCAAAATAAATATTGTAATTTATGAGATTTTAATGAAAAAAAAAAAAAAGCAAATCGACGAGACAAGATAAATTCATCGAGGTTAGATTGCAATTATTGTCGGCATCATTAATCGAAGCACAGACTGAATTAGCGTGCGAAACGCATTACGAAATGGTTTACCCTCCTCCACCCTCTTTTCCACCACTGTACCCCTCGTCTACTAGCTTTTCCCTGACTAAACCGGCTCGACAAAAATGACAGATGGCATGCTGAAGAAGTCTTCTCATTTACATATCTCGTAATCTCTGCTACTTTCTATCTCTCTCTCACACTCTCTTACTATTTCTAATTTACATGCTTTCTCTCTCTCTCTCTCTCTCCTCATGATTCTGTCTCTAATTCCAATCTAATTCGATGCTTCAACGATAAATACGAATAATTAATCTTTCTTTCTTTCTTTCTTTCTTTCTTTCTTTCATTTACGAAACATTCGTACATTTTCTTTTTCTTTATTTATAAATAAACGAAATTATTAATGGATGATTGGATACAAATTATAACCAAAGTTGAATATCTTTTGTATCGATAAAGTTAAAAATTCTGAAACATTCGATACGTGATTGGATAAAATGCATTTATCAAGCATGAAAGATAAGATTATTATTCTTATAGACGATACGACGAATGTCGATGGAAAATAAAGTGATGAAAATTTAAGGAGATATCGAACGCGTCCTCGTGTTCCTACAAGCAACGACCGATCGATTATAGCGTTGTCGAGAATTGTGATGTGTCTCGAAAGATCGAGGTCTTACATTAGTAGAAATAGAAAGAGAAAGATAGAAAGAGAGAAAGAGAAAGAGAGAGAAACGTAATTAATGAAATTAATCTAATAACGTGAGACTTGGGCTGTTAAACTTGCATCAGTTTGTCATTTCGTCTATCCGTCCGTTCTAATGGCGTTAGCAGTAGAGTCCTCTGATAAACATTTTCGAATAGTGCAGGTGTTGTCCCTGATTTATGGCCAGCAATTAGAATCTGACTGCCTTATTTGCCGGCGCACGGAGGAACGCTAAGAAACGACGCGAGCATGCGAACGCGACGCATCCTAATCTATGCCTGAAAACCCTAATTAAGAGTTCTAATTCTACGAAGAAGGAGGGACTAACAAACCTTTAGTTTCTCTCTATGCTTTTACTTACTGACCCTAAAGTATATTCTTACCACACTTAGTATTTTCTAAGAATTAATATAAAACCTATTCTAATTATTTATCTATTTATATGATAACACACACATGTGTGTGTGTGTGTGTGTTTTTTTTTTTCATATTTGTAAATAGATCAAAGCAATTCTAATTATTTTCTATTAATTAATATAAAATTATTAAAATTATTTATTTATATATGGATGTATGATATGTGTGTGTGTGTGTGTGTGTATGTGTATTTATATATATCTGAAAATGTAATAACTATTCTTACAATTTTCTATGAATTAATACAAATTATTTATTTATTTATATACATATCTATATGTGGATTTATTTATGCAACTGTGATTAGATAAAAGTTATGAAACATTTTACATGTGTATAATATTTTTGATTGATTGAATCGTAAGTAATGACATAATTAAGTTTTTTAGTATTCTAATTTTGACAGATCGTTTTTGTTCGAACTATTCTGATCAGAATCTAAACCAAATATAGAATTGTCATTTAAATAAATATAAAAACTACAATCTCTATCTCTCTCTCTCTATTTTATATGAAAAATCAATTCTTTCCAAATGAAATCTATTTTAATTAAGAAATCTAAATTTAATTCTAATTAAATCTTATCGAAAGTATCTAACCATAAGATATTTTCATATTCAGATTTTAGATGATTTTTGATAAAATGCACACGTGTATTAGGTCAGCCAATAAATTGATGAAATCGGATAAGTTTTAGACACCTTTGTATATCTGAATAAATAAACTGGATTTTAATAAAGGATTAATAATTAAGAATGAAAAATGTTAAAGTACTAGGATTTTCTGGTTTAGAAATTAGAAAATGACTTATTGTTAGAAGAATAGGTTATAGATAGCGTCAATAACATTCCGCATGTAATGAGTCTAGGGTAGTAAGCGGATTATGGTAGAGCTCCCGGAAGGTGAAGTCGATGTCGGAAGGAGACAAATGAAGAGAGATGGTTTGTGGAAACTGGAAATGCAATATTCTCGAGCGAAGCGTCACACTGGGGGTCGCGAAATAAATAGATATACTTACACATACACACACACACACACACACACACATATCTACAGATATAGAAAGATTCACATATGTGACGATAATTATAACAGTGGACTAATGTAAGTCAAAAAAAAAACAAAAATAGGAAAAATAAATATTATCAAATAAACTAATATAATTTGTTAATAATTTAAGCAACTATCGTTATCAATTAACATATTACAACATATATTTATATAAAATGTTATAACGTTAGAAGAGAAAAAAAATAATTAAAAAAAAAAAAAAATATCAAAGTTTTTTTTCCTTCATTTTTTCTCATCATCCCCCCCTTTTCATTTCTTATCAGCAATTCTTTTTCTCTTTATAAAAAGTACTGAGAAAAAACATTTTCTTACTACTTCGAAAAGACTTCTCGAGGGAGTGAATAATGCAAATGTATGTACAATAAAGAAAAAAGAAAAAGAAAAAGAACAAAAAAAAAAACAAAAATAAAGGATACAGAAAAAGTAAAGAAAGAAAGTAGACAGAATGAAAGAAGAAAGTCCGGCAAGAGGTTAGTCCACATTCTTTCCATTTTCTTGACTATCGAAAGGACGATTGAAGAACAAGGAAAGAAGAAGAAATGAGAAAGGGAACAGGAGAAAGAGGTAGAAGCAAAATACAACGAGAGTTTCGAGCTTCGAGAGAGAGAGAGAGAGACAGAGAGAAAGAGAAAGCTTCGATAAATTCATCTCCGCGGAACAAGCGATTGTTTTCCCAATGAGTCCGGGATAAGGACACGGCCGGAAATGAGGAAAGGGGGTAGGTAGAAGGAGAGTAGGAGAAGAATGAGAAGGAGGAGGAGGAAGAGGAGGACCTAGAGTATGAGAATCGAGAGGGTAAGGGTAGAGTTGAAGGGTGAGGTTTAGCTTGAGTCTGAAACAGCGAGAAAGAGAGAGAGAGAGAGAGGGTAAAAGAGTTAAATAGACGGAAGGAGATAGAAGTAGAGATGATAGAGGAGGGGAAAGAGGGGAAACGAGTCGGCGTTCATCGGACATTTATCCAATTAACCGATTCGAGTCGAGTAACCGTCCGGGGGTTTAGGAGACGCTTCTGATACCTATATTCACTGACATGCTAACGTTCTCACATAGGAAGACATATACATACAAAGACATATAACTGTGTGTAATATATATATATACATACAAATATATGTGTGTGTAAGAGGAAACCGTTTGGTATATACCTAATGTCGAATGTTGATCTGTTATGTTTAATTACGGAGGCTGATATTGACGGGTCGGTATGCGTCGGAATGGTGGAGTAAGAGAAAGAGAGAGAGAGAGAGAAAGATAGAATGAAATAGAAGGAGAAGGTGAAAGGAAGAGGGAGGTAAGGGGGGAGAGGGAATCGGTTCCAGTTGCTTGTTCGCAAAGTCACCCCTTTCTCCGCGCGAGGAATGGGGGTTGCCATCGAAAAGGGGTTCAACCCAAGCTCGAGAGAATCGTCTCCAACAACCACCACGTCCAACGAAATGGCCAGCAATATTGTCCTCCTCCTCCTTCTCCTCCTTCTTCATCACCCCGTCATCGTCGTCGTCGTCGTCGTCGTCGTCATCGTCATCGTCATCGTCGTCTACGTAGTCCGGGGATTTGCGTCGGATGGATCGAAAGTGGGAGCTACCACCGTAGAAAGAATCACGGAGATAAAGGGGTAAGGGTAAAAAAGAAAAAAATAGATAGATAGATAGACGATGGGAGGAGAAAGGGGGTAGAGAGGATGGTACCCGTAGGAAGGGATTGAGGTTGGGGGATGGAGTGACACGGGAAATTAATTATACGCTCCTGAAAGTCCTGACCTCCGGTAGAACGGGCATCCACCACCATGGGCGCAACTCCTACACCTCCATCTCACCCTATTCCACTTTTCTTCCTTCATCTCTTTTACTTTTCTTCTTTCGTTCAATCAAAGACGATAACAAATCTGACTAGTTTTTTATTTTTATAAAAATAAAAAATAATGAATGTATAATGGGGAACATTTACGAAATGTTTTATTTAAATATTCGACAAATGAAATATATTTTGTTACTTCAGGTCCTTCAGATCCTAGTCATTTGTTCTTTCAAATACACACACACACACATACAAATATATATATATATATGTATATAACAAAGTATTTAATAGAAGTTTACTCGTTAAGTCTTGTTAACGATGAGGTATTAGCGTAAACAGACGTTGAATTTTTCCTTTCTCCGCAACAGGAAAATCCTTTCGCGTCATTTATTTTCCGGTAACGTCTCCTAACTCGTTTTCGAGATCCTCACACCCTTACAAATACAAATACACTCACAAATACATATATATATAGGACCATCCGCGCCAATGCTTTCTTGCGGCGCCTCATAAACAACGGAGTGTTAATGCCTTTCGTCGAGGGAGAGAAGAAAATGAAGAGGAGAAATGAGAAACAGAAGACTGAGAGGGTGGGAATGGGGAGGAAGAATACGAAGGGTGGAACTACGTACTGATTTTAATACGATCTCTCGAAAACGACCCCCCTTTCATACTTCAACTGAAAAATTAACTGATACAACTACCCCTTGGAAAAAATTTACCTACGGGGCGTTAAAAAAATCACGTAGGAGGGTGGATAAACAAATTTTGAACCTTGAACCAAAAAAAAAAAAATACCTTTATTTTTGTTGAAAATAAAAATATTCCAATACTTTGATTGTATGAAAGTGTTTAGTGTATTTCAAAACTTTTCAAATCCATCCACGTATAATTATATATTTTATTTTTAGATGTTTGTAAAATTGGTATTTATAAAAAACATAAAATAACAAACAAAAAAAGATGATTTTGAAAAGGTTATCTAAATAAGGACAAATATCTATACTATAACAATAATTAATAATGTATGTATTTAAATACATATATTAAGTGTATTTACATATACTCTAACCAATAATAAATGTACATAAATTATCTAGAGAATATCCCTCTTATTACTATACACTATGTATTTCAGTGCTGATCCATGCAACTAACCATATAAATGTTTGTGTGTTTGTATGAATGTACGCAAATCTACATTCTAAACGTATGTAAATCAAACTAACACGATCAATAAACACAAACATTCCAGATAACTTGCCAAATTTGTTGATTTTCCTAATATCTCAGCTTTCAAACGTTATCTCTACATTTTTTTTTATTAATAAATAAAAAAGAAATTAAAAAGAATTTTAATATATAAAAATATATCATAGAATTGATCAAAACGTAGTATAATTTAATTATGGATTTTATTGCGGATTTTTGTTCAAAATTTGTTTATACGAGCTCACCTAACCGAACAACTCACATCGTTTGGAAAGGACGAAACGAATATGACGAAAAGTGGTTGAGAAAGAAAAAGAAAACTAGAAAGAGAGTAACGGGGGTTGTGTGAACTACCTTGCAAGATGTTGCAACCCCATTACAGTCCCGTTAGGTTCGAAAAGAAGGAGAGAACAGCAGCAGCAGCAGCAGCTGCCCCACCCAACATCCGATCGGTAAAACATCATCGCCACCATCACGGAATACCAAACGCGATACAACATCGCGGAATACATAATTTTTAGCTAAAGGAAAACTTGTTCGATCTATTTTACAAACGATCCTATAAAACTACCATCACCCTTTTCTAAAAAAAAAAAAAAACACGTTCAATGTTTCTAATGAATGAATTTGTTATTTTATTTTTTTGCTTTGTTTTTAATTAAAGTTTCTTCTTAAATATTGAATTACAATTTACTATAATTGAATGAAATAAAAAATAATAATTGAAATGAAATTAAAATATAAAAGTTCGTTTGACTTTTACTTTAGAATTTCTATACATTAACAATGATTAACGAATGGTCATGGAATCACGTAAAAAACTAAAGAGACCGGTATACTAAAACATAAAGTTGTATCGTGCCGGCACGAAGGAAATAGGCTTCAGACCCAGGAAAGACTCGCTCTTAGAGTACATCCGGGAATCCATTAGCGAAATCTCAAAGGTCGATTTCGAGAGAAATTCTAACCGAAAGATTAGTGTGTTCTTCGATACTAACGTACCTTAAATCATGACATTTCTACTTCTAGTAATCCTAACAAAAAATATTATTATTACAATAACAAAAAAAAAGTAATATATATTAAAATTATTCCGATAGATTTTTGCAAGTGTAAAAGAAGATTGAAAGAAAAAAAAAGAAAAAGAATAATCGATTATTCGAGTAGAATTTTGAAAAGATAAGATAACGCCGATACGCATAATTCCCATAGCGATGTTAAAATAACACCTTGTCGTTCGTAAATATCATTTCTCGAAATAAAAATCCATGCAACACAGCGGAAAATGGTAATGGTTGGAAATATCGTATCGTAGGTCTTTCTCTCTCTCTCTCTCTCTCTCTTCTTTTACACACACATAACGCACAAACACATAAGCATATACATAGGAGCCATCCACATCAAGTTTATCGCTCGTTCTATGCAGGAGATTTGAAAAAAACGATTTATTCGGAAATATGTCGGCTTTATATATCGTTATAGGGCACAGTATGTCGTAGGAGTAGAGGGTTACCACCTTTATTTTCCACCCTCAGCCACCCCACTCCAACCCCGTTCACCTCCTTCTTCTTCTTCTTCTTCTTCTTCTTCTTTTGCCTTTTTCTCGCCTCTCCTCATACTTTACCACCCCAAGCCTGGTGTGTGCGCATACGCCAAGAATATTTATTTTTATTACGAGCCCCCCAATGCTCCTGAGTCAACAGATTTTTTTGTCACCAATGCGAATCGAGCTTGGGATGCCGAACAAGACCGCAATGAAACGCGATATCGAAAAGGAACCAACCGTGAAATTGTTCATCATATTCGAGTATTCGATAAATGTATCTACAATATTAAAAAAAAAACAACAACAACAAATTACATATCTTACATAAATTTTGTTTAATATTTCTAATTAAAATGACTATACGTAAAAACATTTTTGAAACAAGTACTGGTACACCGATCTTTAAAAAAAAAAAAAATAAAAAAAATATTCTTTCTACGATATAAACAACCCCTAATAAAACCCATTCAATTTAAACACCCTCAAATATTATAAACACAAATATAACAAATAATTGTCAATTACTAAATTTTCCTATTTAAAAAACATTCCATGAAACAACGCTAAACCGATTATCTAAAATAAAAAATTGTAGAAAGTACGAAGATTATATCGCTTTAATGTTTTCGTGAACGACTTATACCCCCTCCCTTTGCCCCCTACAACCCCTCGAAAGCTCTCTCTCTCTCTCACTCTCTTTCTCTCTCTGGAAAGTTAGCGGCCACTACCGGGGTCCAGTAAATCTTAAGCTTTCTCTCTCTCTCTTTTCCTCTCTCTCTCTTTCTTGTTACCCTCTCACGAAGAGCAAAGCCCAGAAAGCAGGAGCCCGAAAAGTAAGGCTGGAACGTATACCACCCCTAAAAGCAGAACTACCCCCCGTCTCGCCTAGCCATTCTTATTCCCTCGTTACTCGCAGCCACGCTCGAGGCGGCGCGTTCTCCTTATTATATCGTCTTTCCACGCCATAAAATCGGAAAAGAATTTCATCCCCCCGAGACAATAGAAACTAATAAATTTGATTACTGATTACACCCCGCGAATCTTACCTTATACCTTCCATAACAATCTAAACACCCCCCTTAACCCCCACTTTACTCATTGTCAAGATCGTTTGCAATACTCTGCTCACGTTTAATTCTTAACTGTTTCTTTTATTTTTTTTTTTTATTTTTTTTAATCTCATTATTCAAGTATATATTTATAAATCATATGAATGATCGATTTGTATGAATTGTTAATTTAATTTTTTTATTATTATACTAGGACGTTAAGTTTCTTTTCTTTTACATACACCGATATTTTGAATTTAATATTTTTGTTGCTTTTTTTTTTTGTTTTAAGTAAGTAATTTATATTAAAGGAAAAAATAATAAAGTAGTCGTTCGGTACAATTTTGTAAAATAACATTTAAAATAATATTATTATACGCGTAAGTTTGAATAGAAATAAAAAAATACATGAAACTTTCAAATATGGTTTTCTTCTATTTATGGTTCAGAACCGTTCAATTAAATATTTGATTATTTTTGATATATTCAAACTGCAATTTATTAAACCGTGTACATTGTTAAACGTTTATGTTAATAAGTATCGATCATTCAAGCGATTGATTAGAATTAATTGATCATAAAACTTTTCTAATTATGATAAAGGGGTTGTTGTACCTGTGTCTACAGCTTTATATTCGCTTGTAGCTTGTTGTTTTACCTTTTAATCATTTGTAGAAAGTTCGGGCTCTATTGTTGAAGTTAGATAACAGTTAAGGAGAAATCGTAAAGGAGAATTGGAGCAGGTTGAGGAGGAAGGAGGGGAGGGGGGTGAGTGGGTGGTTAAAGGTGGTTGAAGAGGAGAGAGTATACGCGTAGAGTTTAAACTTTCCGCGACCCTAAATCTCCGGAACCCGGCTTATGCTTCGTAATATCATAATAACGTAATATCGCGAAAGCGGTTTGGTATAATTAAAGTAGAAGTGTCTTTAAAATAGCCGCAGGTGATCGCGGTAAGAAGCCAAACTCTCAACCTTTCTCCCTTTTATTCCAACTTTCTATCGTCTTTCGCCTCCAAACTCGTGACAATACCAAAAACCATGATTCTAATCGTTGTTTCGTGTAATTTAGTATATTATATATATATATTTTTTTTTTATTATTTTACATCTTTGAAAGTTTTAATCAAATTATTATTGTGTAAAATTTCAGTTAATAATTGTAATCAAAGTTTACTTTTGATGTTATAGCAAAATCTTATAATAGAAAATGATTGTTCATATTTCTAATCTATAATTTTAAATATATATATTTCATTATATTAAATAATATGTAGATGATAATATTTGCAATATTAATCATGATAATTTTTTATTTAATTTTTTTTAAAGATAAGAAATGAAACACTTTTGTATGATCTTATTCTATGTCTCTAAAAAATATTTAATTATATCAATAAATTATTGAAATATATTGATTATTATTAATTCAAATACTTTAAAATTTATAAATTTATTAAAGATAAATATCTAAACATTTGAATAAATGAATAACTGAAATTTTACTGTAAAAATGGTTTATATTAAACGTTACCAACAATATAACAACACATGTACTAGCATTACATGCTATTCGTATGTAACAAAAATAAAAATGAAAAAAGAAAGAACGAAGAAGAAAAAGAAAAAAAGATAACACGTAAAACATTGGTAGGTAGATCTGTACGTTAACAAGTATTTAGTAAAAATGTAAACGAACAAATCGTGTCCCTTGAGAGTGAGAGAAAGAAACAAAAAAGATAGAAAAAGAAAGAAAAAGAGAAACACAGAAAGAGAGAGAGAGAGAGAGAGAGAGAGAAATGCGAATATTCCGTCCGTCAGTTACAGATGTTTCACATGGCGTACGTCAACCACGTGTATGTTTCCCCATACTTTTTTCTTTTTCTCTTTCTCGTTTTTTGTTTCATTTCACCGGTAGTTGATAGCCCAGCAAACAAGATGTAAACGCGCAATCGTCCAATTTTTACAAGCTCTTTTTCATTTCATTGTAAAAAGATTCTCAAATCCTTTCAGTAATTTATTAATTAATTATTAAATATATAATTTTCAAAATAAAAAAAATAAAAACAAAATTTAATTACTAATAAGCTAAATAATACCAATAATCATTTATAAATGATATAAATTTTAAATCGTTAATCGCCAAGGATTTAATTTCTTTTTTCTACTTGAGTCGTATCAATGCAAGTATCGTATTTTATAAATAAAAAATAAAATTTGAAACAATCTTTATGAATAATAAACATTAATTGTAAACGATGCACGTATTTCTTTATCATCTTGTATGTCTCTCTTTTTCTCTCTTTCTCTCTCTCTCTGTCTCTCTTCATTTCTTTCTTTTGAATATTTAATTTGTTCCCCCCCCCCCAAAAAAAAAAATTGTGTTAATTTTACTAAGAAAAATTCAGAGTTACGAAGAAACACGTAAATTCAACAAAAATTATTATTAATATAAATCTTCTAACTTTTTAGATTAATCTTTCTATCTTTCGCATTCACGTAATTCGCTAATAAGAAATTCAAACGAATGAATAATTAATAATATGGATTTCAAATGAAATATTACCTACGTGTGTCACTACAGGGTGTTATATACAAAACAGAGAATATATTATATCCTGTAATCGGTAAAACAAGATTTGATGATTTCCTTCATTACCAACGTAACATAAAATGCTGTAAAAAAGAAATGTTTGTTTTAAATATATACATTTATCATTTATATAATATTTTATCAAAAATATAGTTGCATATATTATCAAGGAATACAGAAGTATATAAAAA
>NW_015149095.1:6800-24836 GCF_001465965.1 Polistes dominula
TTTTTTTTTTTGGAGTGTCTTTTTAGCAATTCTCCACCGCTGTGAATTAAAATACGCTTGTAAAAACAAAGCGCGTTACATTGTCGACAAGTTTTTGCACTATCGTTTATCATCGAACTTTTTTTTTGGTTTTTTATTTTTTCTTTTTTTCCATTCGTTATAAACTTATACTATATATATATATATATGTATATCAATACATTTAAATGTATATATCTATTTATTTACATACGCAAGATGACAATTTTTTTAACTCACACACAAAATATTCGATGTATAGATTAAAAAAAAAATAATATTTTGTATACAGGAAGTATTTCGATTTTTTTATCACGTAAAATTTTATCAGTACATTACGTATATAAGTACAGTATATAAAAAAAAAAAAATATTACATAAATATATAAGCTTTTGTAAATGCTTTAATGATAAATACAAATGAAAATACGTAATAACAAAATCGGAACCCAGTTTCTTTTTATTCAATATCGCATAAAAATATATTGTCGGTTGAAATTTATAATTTCATTTATTTAATATTTTATTCGTTATTATTAATTCATAGGAGAGAACATTTACGGAGAGAAATAAAATGTATATTACGTTAACTACTAATTTCTTGTTAATTTTCCTTAATTACAGTTAAATACATCACGCGAGATCGCGTTTACATACATTTCTCACGCGTATTTCATTTGCGTTTGATAAATATTTTCTTTTATTTTTTTTTTTTTCTACTGTTAAGCCTGTGTAAGTAAAAATTCATTGGCGTGATTATCCGAGTGAATATCTTAAAGGCCTAATGTGAATTTGTCATTTGTCAATTTATTCATCGCTGGGAATACTTGTCATTAAATCATTATTATCGTATTACACAATTGCATTTAATTGAATTCACAATTATCAATTTTGACAGCAATTTATTTTATATAAAATCAAAACAATATTTAATAGTTACTCTTTCAGATTGGAATATATTATTATTATTAATAATAATATTATTAAATATATATTTTATATGCTGATCAAATTATACGAAATAGAAACTTCGATAATTTTTATTTAATTTATAAACGAAACTATTTCCAAAAAATAATTAAATAAATGAAATTTTGATTCAATTATAATTGAACTGAATAATATTATTATTATTGAATATATATTTTATTAATCTTTGTATATCATTCCTGTATACAAAACTATTTAAAATAATCGAATATTGTGTATAATTTAGTTCGTAAGATAAATGCTTTAAATGCTTCATTAAATCCTATATATATATATATATGTACAATGTATAATTAGCTAACGATCGTTAATCATATTTGTGCCCATAATTTTGAAAGTGATCTAAGTATAGTATTTCGTAATATATACTGTAATATCACATATATAGAATGAACGAGAAAATACAGTTGTTTTTTTTTTAAATAAAAAAACCTTCCGTACATATATATATGTACACGTATATGTGCCCAAATTATGAAAGTAGTTAAAGTCATATATCTTTCGTTTGGAGATATTTACAGAATTATATTTGAACACTAAAATGAATTCTATAATATATTTAAATAACAAATACTAATTCAATTCATTCTTGACTATAGTGTTAAAAATTATTACGTTAAATTTACGTAGTTTAAAATAATATGCAATGTTGAAGAACTTATAAACTAATTTTGTATTTTAAGTTGTAACTTAAGCCACTTTAATACAATAATTATGGGTACATTTTACAATAACTAATAAACACACGTGTTAAATATATATGAAAATTTAGAAAACAAACAAAAGTAATAAATAATAATAATTTATTTATACTTGATAAACTTCTTTAGAAGAAAGAATAATAATAAAAAAGAAAAAAAGAAAAATCACACGATAATCTGATTTTGTACGTTCGTATTTTCCCCCCTTGAAGAAAATTCGTATAATCCTTGAGAAGAATAGTTAACTGTAATAATACATGCAAGTTTCTCTAACTAGTTTCATGCTACTTAATTACTAATTAGTACTTTAACTGATCGCGTCGAAGGGCATTACCACGAATACACAAAGAAGATAACGTCATTTTCAAGAAGAAGATGAAGAAGAAGGAAAAAGAGAGATAGAACTAAAGGAGACAGTGAGTCTGCGGAAGAAGAACCGTTCGGCTTAATTTCATCCAGATGTTCGAAAACCTTCTAACGGTTCGTTGACTTTTCCGCACTGAACCTCTTCTCCACGATTCACCCCTTTTTAATGGCTCTCTTGGATGTCCTTGCCGACAAACTCGAGTAGTCCTCCTACTTTAGTCTGGCCGCCTACAATTTTCTTTCACAGGACTGTCATTTTATTGGAATTATGTCTTATTATAATCCTAATCATTTTTTAAAATTAATCTTCCTAAGAAAGAAACAAAACAAAACAAAAATACTCTACCAAATTTCAATACGAATATCGAAATTTTATTATTAGGTGGACCGGAAAGTATAATGTCACTTTTTAACCTCAAAATACAAACAAAAGTCTTTATTATTAATCAATAATTAAATTAATAAACTAAATTAATTAATCATGTTATCAACAACCTTTTTCTATCTAGTCTGCATCAATTGGTTTTTTTATTGAAAATATTAGAAATCATTTGACACGCGTAGTAACGACGCCATTACTTTTCAGTACCCCTAATATTTTTAATTAGTTATTTTTCGCGTCTAGAAAAATGGGATCAATATTATAAAAAAGAAAAAGGAATATCTTGAACGATCGAGAATGTAAAGTCAGTTGATAGAAAAGAACAAAAAAATTGCGTTGCGGTTGTAAGACGATAAAGGGCAAAGAGAACTCTAGCTAGGTTAGGACAGAGAAAAATAGATGGTGACAAATAAAGAAACTAAAGAAAGAAATAAAAAAGAAAAAGAGAATTTAGCGTATATACAGATCTCTCAAAGTGGCACCGCGAGCAGCGCATGATGCCATGAGAGAAAGGAAGAAGAAGAAAGGAGACGAGTGAGAGTAGGAGAGAGGAAAAGGGAGAAGGTTTAGGTTGAGATCGAGGATCGGCCGGCGGGTAAGTGTGATGCTTCGAGGAAGTAGAAGAAGAAGAAGAAGGGAGACATAGAAAGAGAGAGAGAGAGAGAGAAAGAGAAAGACGAAGCTGAGGGTGGTGATGGAGAAATGGGGTGGGTTGACGATGGAAGAGAGAGAGGTTGGGTTCGGGTGGGATGAGGTGGGGTGGGGTGACGGGGGTGTAAGGGGAAGGTGGGGGGTGGAAGGAAGCACTTAAAGAATTATCCGAACTCGCAGGAGGGATGGGATTCCTCGTCGCCAACACGTGCACCAGTTCTCAGGCCAACACCTAATACCTACTAATACCGTGCCGTGTATCTATCTACCCTTTTACCGCTCTGACGCGAATCCTACGAGGCCAGGACTACGGAAAGAGTAAGTAGGGTCGTGTTTATAAGTGGATACCTAGGTAGTGGCAAGAACGGTGGGCGCCCTGTCGAGAGACCGTCCCAGGACAACCAACTGGAATGGTCCGTTCAGCTAACGCGAAAGGCTTCAAGGGTCACGACGCGTGTGTTGTGTCCCTTTCTATTACAAAATTGTCCTTGGCTTCTTCCTTTTGATTAAGGGAAGGAACAATTCATTCCAAGTTTAAGTCCTTAATCTTAATAATTATCATTATTATTATTATTATTTTAGATGGTTAATGTTTTTTAAATTAAGATACTTGACGTGTGTGTAATTTTGAAGATTAATTTTTGGGTACTTGAGTTGTTCCCTTCTAACTGTTTTTTTTTTTTTTTTTTTTTTTATTACTTTCTTTTTCAAAGAACCTAGAACAAGACGAAAAGAGAGAGAGAAAGTTTATAGACGAAGAGGAAGAAGAAGAAAGATGGACGTTGGTAAAAGAAGCGAATAGTTTGCCGCACGTGTTGCCAACGCATTCCCCGACAAATTGACTTCAGACCTCGACTCGCTTCGCGGCCGTTTGTCCCCTCCTCCTCCTCCTCCTCTTCTTCTTCTTCTTCTTCTTGCTCGTCAACGACAGGGTGTTCACGAAAACCATCCCCGTTCCCATCTCCTTTCTCCTCTTCCTCTACTTCCCACCTCTTCTTTCTTCAACGACGAAGACGACGACGACGCCTTTATTATTAGCTCCGACGAAGCTAGTTAACCGAGTTAGTTAAGTGAGAATTATTATTTAGCTGCCTCCTCCCTGAGTTCACTCTCTCTCTCTCTCTCTCTCTCTCTCTCTCTCCATCTCATTCTCTTTCTCTTTCTCTCACTCACACTATCATACAATCTCTCTCTGTTTAGCTATTATTCCTCCTTCGTAAAGAACTTGAATGGAAGTCAAGTTTGAAGCAAAGTGTCATCTATCCGTTTCACTGTATCTTATCCTCATACCACCCCCACCTTCTTCTACCTCTTCAAGTTGTCTTTTTTTGTCGTATCCCTCTTTATCCATCTTCTACTTCTTCTTCTTTTCCTTTTCACTTCTCTTCCTCCTCCTCCTCCCACTCATCGTGCCGTCTTATTTGTCCAGGAGGATCGAGGTGTCGAGCACTTTACGATTTCCGACTAGTTTTCTATGCCCGTTACTTTCCGTCCGTTTTACGATCCCAAGATCTCTTTCGAAAATCACAGCAAATGAGAGAGAGAGAGAGAGAGAGAGGAATGGATAAAGGGGAAAAGAGAGTATGTTACGACTTTCGTGATTTGAAATTATCTTGACGATACTTAGATTGAGATGATCTCGTTGTCTGGTTCGTTTAACTAACCGTTGAGTAATGAGATATAATATGTTCGCTAGGATTTTCTTTCTTGTTTTCTTTTTTTGGTATCATCTATCTTTATATATAAATATTCAAAGCCATATTGTTGGTTTTCAATAAACTTCTAAACTACTCAATTGGTTTTAATGACAGTTTTTTGTATTTTGTGTGAATTTTTTCTATTTAATATATAGGTTGTTTAATTTTTATCGCGTTTATTTTGTATTTTTTATCGCCAATTTAGATTTATTTATTTAAAGGTTATGTAGGTCTTTAGATACTGGAAGTTTTCAATAAATGACGGTGTATTACAATTCAATTATTTTAATTTATTAAAGTCACAATTTTTTCAGATTTACATATGACATAACCTTACTTTTTCTATTTTTTTGTGTATTATTATTTGATGTATTCCATTGTAATTGTGATATTACTTTGTGTATTATTATAATTTACTAAATAATTTAGAATTACATTAAATCAACATTTTGTAAGAAAGCCACATCAACACTTGGCCGAAGCATCCTAATTTTTATTTATTTATTTATTTATTGATTTATTTATTTATTTGTCACTTAGATATAATTATAATTTATGATGAACTGTTTTAAAAAATCGTATCGTATTCGTGCCAATGCAAAATTGGCTAACAACCGAATAAAACAGGGTTGATTTAAATCAAGTTGTGTCAAGTAATCAAACCTGATTAACTCTGAAAGTATATTTTAACAAAAGAAAGAGAGAAATAGAGAAAGAGCAAAGATCAATTTGGCTAGAAGCTACTACTAGTACTACTACTAATACTAATAGTAGTAATAGTAGTAGTACTATTACTCCACTTCGTGATAACTCCTTTCGCGTTTCTCTCCTTGTAACGCTCGTTATTTCCGTCCATTAAGGTTCGCATTAAAGCAGTACTCCGGTTCTAAGCCGATTTAGATCGACGGCATGTAGATGAAGGCCTGGGGATTCGACTCTGAGAGTATGGCAGAGAAACGAATAAGAATAAGAGAAAGAGAAACAGATATCTAAAGAAATAATGACACATGTAGGATATCATTAACAAAAAATAAATTCAGATATATCAGACAATATCATTTAATCAACAACATTAAAGACGTATAATTATTATTATTATTATTATTATACATTTTTTTTTCTTTTTTGGTCAAACTGGTGTGTTGTATTACAAAATCAATAGAAATTATTACAAATACATTTATAATAAATTATATGTATCTAACGTAATACACCTAACAACATTACAAATACTTTTGTAATAATATGATTCGATGTATAAAAATAATATATTAACCAAATAAATAATAATAATAATAATAATAATATCCCTTCAATCGTTTAAAGTGTTCGCATAAGAACGAATAAGGAAAAAAAGTAAACCTCTTCTCGACTTAAAGATTTTTTTTACGCTTACATGGGGACGGATAGATAAATAGATATATATATATATATATATATATATATATATATATATGTGTGTGTGTGTGTGTATCTATGTGTATGTGTAGATAGATAGAGACAGATAAAGACAGACGAATCTCAACCGGTTACGGTCCATCGAGGATCACTCAGCCTTTCTCAAGTCACGCAGAAGTCTACGTGGATAAGACGATACCGAGGAAAATCC
This sequence comes from Polistes dominula, assembly GCF_001465965.1. The sequence goes on from NW_015149095.1 coordinate 13,215, forward strand.
TCTTGAATTCTGTGCTTTTTCCTAGTCCGTAGGATAAGGGACTAAAAAAGAAACAAAAAGAGAAAGAGAGAGAGAGAGAGAGAGAGAAAAAGACAATCGATGCTCTTATCTGGTTCTCCTCTAGGTCCTAACGATTACTCGCTCGGTTGTATTATATAGGTAATGTGTATAAAAGAAAAAGAAGGTGGAATCTTCTCCAAGAGTGTTTCGAAAATCACGATCTACGTTTTTCGAGATTCTAACAAATTGTCCGATATATTTCCACTTGTACATGTTAACCCTTTGGGTACACATTTATTTGAAAACTACTTTACAATATTATTATTATTAATCATTGGCATTCCAAACTGGAACTTGGAAGTTCATTGCCACAAATACCAAATCCCGCCAGTGTTCTCATTCCTGAGCTTGTCCCCGTCCATTCGCGGTCTTCGTAGCCCATTTCTTTAAGATCTCGAAACAATATTGTCCTCTCATCCACGTCTCGATCTACCCAGTGGTCTTTTCCCGTTGGTATACCGATCAGAATTTTATGCACCATTCGATCCACCCCCTAAATACCTAAAGTTGTTGACCCGTTCCAAAATTTGATCCCGGACGACCGGACGCATATTCTGAATTCTAATATCTAAAAGTAGAAGAAGAAAAATAGAAAAAGTGAAAACAAACCAAAACGATAACTAAAATAAACTCAAATAAATTCGCGTGTTAAAAATCGACTTTTAGGGTAGTATTATTAGTAGTAATAGTAAAAATATGATGATACTCAAAAGTGTCGTCGATGGTAGTCAGAAACAGCAGCAGCAGCAGAAGCGACTACCGTCGCAAACCGAATTCCCGTGCAAACAACTTAATTAAGCTTTTGAATTTTTAATACAAGCACCAACGACCAAAGAGTCTTTAGTTCTCGCTACTACACCAGAGGAAGAGGAGGAGGAGGAGGAGGAGATGGAGGTAGTCGCATGCATACGAAAGCAGCAGTTAGAGGGTGGAGGAAGGGATGGGTGTCGAGAGTTGCGAGCATCGTGTCAAAGAGGAGGATGATAAAAAGTGTAGTACCTCCCTCTCTTCCATCAACAAAAAAAATATATCCAAAGAGGAAAAAACAAAAGATATAATAATAATAATAATAATAATAATAATAATAATAATAATAAAAAGTAAGTAATACAAGTACATACGACATTATATTTTTTCTTTCGTTTTATTTAACGCAACTCGACCGACAAATACACGCGACTTTTCTACTTTTCTTCATCCTCTTTTGCTTCTTTCAACCCCCTTGCTCAGAGTAGTTTTAGTTTTAAATGCTTAAATGTATTTATATTTCTCTAATATACCATTTTCTCTTGTATTTTACTTTTTCTTACCCTCTCCCTCCACCCTATTGCTTTTTCTTCCACGTTTCTTTTTTTTTTCTTATTTATTTTTATACAACGTGAAAAGAACAAATTTTGTTACTGCTACTAGTAACTTTGCAAATTTAAATCTTATTAGTAACTAGTGCGAATTATTATAGTTTATGGTGTTTTACATATTTGTTTTTTATTCGAATGTTAATCGAAGAATCGACAAAAATTATGGGAGATTCCTCGTGTTCGATAATTTTGTAATTTTTGTTTAGAACTTGACAACATAAGAATAAGTTTGAAGATATAATTTACTATAGTATACCAATCGTACCAATAAAATTGTACATTCACCAATAGAATATCTATTGTTTCTACGTATTAACTAACAGCCCTAGTTTATTCGTACAATCACCGGTACAATATCTGTGTGTGATCATTCTATGAATTAATTGACAAGCATAATATATAAAATATAATATAATATAATATAAGATAGAGATAATCCACAAAGTTGAAAGATGATACCTGAAACGAGGTAGATTAGTATATTAGGAAGCTTCATGGTCACTAGCAGAATGAGAACAAGATCGTTAAAGCATAGTGATTGCTCGTACATCGGCACTAATTTAGGTGATCATCGTTTCTCGCCCTTCTCTCTCTCTCTCTCTCTCTTTCTCTTTCAACGAGGCAGACGCTTTTCCTCCCGATGGTGGACGTTCCTCCCGGACACATTCACATATAGTAATAGCAATAGTAGTAGTAGTAGTAGTGATAGTAGTTGGTAGGTGATGGTGAGAGACCGACATAATCGAGAAACGAGGAAATTTTGGAAGCTGAGAGAAACTCTAGAGAGGAAAGAGAGAGAATGGGGCAAAGGGGATAACAGGGGTAGAGAAAGAGAGAGAGAGAGAGACGGGGAAGGGGTTTGGGGGGAGGAGGAAGAGGACGACGAGTGGGAATAGGGATTCCATTATTTAACCGAGGTAGTTTAGGCGAGTATTAGGGGTTTGAGTTTATGACACCCCTCGGCTGCCCGGATTGCCTATTAATACGATATGAGCCTTGCTGTACACCAACGTTCTCTCTCTCTCTCACACTCTCTCTCGTGTCTTCCTCTCTTCTACAACCCGTCAGCACCACCTCCTACCACCCATACATATTTTTTTTCGGTCTTTTCGTGTTTCTCTCTCTCTCATTTTTTACCCATCTTTTCATACTTTCTCTCTCTCTCTCTCTCTCTCTCTCTCTCTGGAAAATTCGCCGTCCGTGAAATATTAAAGCTTGACTTTTTCGATTTTAAAACACGAATAATATCTTTTTATTTTTTATTTCTTTTTTATTCTCATCCACTCGTGTATTATTATTATTATTATTAGTAGTAGTATTATTATATTTGAATGTTATTTTTAAAAAAAGAAACGTTAACGAAGTTGTTCATGAAGTGAGTAACATTTTTTTCTATCATAGTTTTCTCCGGTGACTTTCGGTTAAGATCTTTCCAGAAAAGTAATCCGAAAGGAGAGAGTAAGAGTAAGAGAGAGAGAGAGAGAGAGAGAGAGAGAGAGAGAGAGTAACGTGCGGAAACAGCAGGAACGCGTACAACCCCTCACCTTCCCTCTCTCTTCGTTCCCCTTACACCCCTACCACAGCATGATTCCCTTTGGCGAGTCGTTCGTCGATCGTTTTCTAATTTGCCGTGCAAACACTACTCTCGCTTTACGGTCGAAGCTTCTGGATTGGAATGAGTTGGTGTACACGGAAAGCGTAGTTTCGATGTTAGAAGAGAAATCCATCCATCGTTAAAGTGTATAAAGCATATATCTATATATATCTGTATATATGTGTATGTACTTAGGTATAAGAGTGAGTAGTAAATGACTTAGTATGAGAGAGAGAAACTCGTGGCTTCTCCAAAAGCACACCCCCCGTTTACCCTCTCAACCAACCCCCTCCCTTTTACCGGATAACATTCAAAGTAAGTACTGGCAAACGATCGACTCCCCTCCCCGTCGTTTACGCTTATTCGTCCCGCTAGGTGGTAGCAGTTAAGCGGGAGGGGGAGGGGATAGGTTAGCATACGCGTGCGCGCGCACCCAAGCAAGCCTAAATGATCAGCGCGAAGGACGTAAAAGGGGCCCTTCTTCTTCTTCTTCTTCTTCATCATCATCATCATCCCCTTTTGGTGTAAAGACGGGTTTTCGCGTGCCCTACCCCTGCCGCAAATGTAATGCCCTTCTCTCCCTCTCTTTCTCTCTCTCTTTCTCTCTGAAAGTGAGGTTAGTTCTATCTTTCTCTGATTCGATACAACACTCTGCGTTGTGTAACATATAATACTAATGTATTGGTACAGAACTCACAGTATACAATCTCTCTCTCTTTATCTCAACCCCTATCTATCTCTATCTTTCTCTCTCACTCTTTTTGTTCATGTATATAGGTGTATGTATGTAGACGTCTACCTACGTTTCTATGTTTTGGTTCGTTGCACGCGGAGTAACAGAAGGTAGATCTCTCCCGGGAGACTCGACGCTTGTTTGCGCTGCTTATCATCGGTTCCCATTAATATTAAACCGCATTCAACGGACGAGAAGCCAGCCAGCCAGGCAGCCAGGCAGCCAGCAGGCCGACCACCCCACACGATTCCAACACCAACACTTGGACAATTCGTTGCTCCTGTGTCTGCTCTGCTCTGCTCTGCTCTGCTCTGCTCTGCTCTGCTCTGCTCTACTGCTGTTTCTCTATCTCTTGTGTGTGCTGCCAACTAACGCGTGCGTGTGAGTACATTATATTCTATCTCGGTTGCCTGTTACACTGTTGTCATCTGTGTGTTGTTAACTCGTCGTGGTAATAGGACGGTGCCAACGCGTAAATCTGAGTTAGGTACAGGTATTACAGGTACCAACCACAACTATGATGATGACGACGACCAAGACCAAGACTAAGACCCAACCCTTTTTTTTTTATAATCTATTTCTTATTCTCGTTTTTATTCTTTTGTTAAATCAACACCACCACCACCACCACCCTGTAAATGTTGTTCTCCGTACGTTTTGTTCGGCAGAACAAAAATTATGGAATGAGAGAAAACGAATTTAAAGTAGTGGGGGTGGGGAAGGGTAAGGGGGTGGTGGTGGTGGTGGTTACTCGGGATACTCCATTTTCACCCTTTGTTTAATCGCTGGCTACGGAGTCGACTACATTAATTTAATACCCCGCGTCCGCAAACGAGGCTGATTCGAAAACAAAGGGGAGAACCACAACGATCGTTTGCCACCCCCCTCCCACAACCACCCCCGTCTCTCTCTCCCTCTCCCTCTCTCTTCCTCCTCTCTTCTCTACCGTTGTTGTTCATCTTCTTCTTCTTCTTCTTTGGTCCACTTGATCGAGACTCATCATTTTCAATATTTTTCTGCTTTTTGTTTTTCTTCTTAAATTATGGAAGGAATATGTTAATTTTATCTAAATTTAGGAATATGTGTGTGTGTGTGGGTGTGTAGATACCTAATTGAAAAAAAACGATTTCACCTTTTGTCAAGTATCTCGTTAAGAACTAAATCGACCATTTCGAAAACTCATTTGAATTTTTTTTTGTGGTCTTCTCTTTTCCAATGAGGGGTAGATGAAAGAAAAAAGAAAAAGAAAAAAACATATGGACAAGCATGAAACATATTTCTTCCTCTACTAATTACGTTTTTAATAGAGGGAATAGTTTTTTTCTTTTTTTCTTTTTCTTTTCGATTTAAGTCTTGTATCACGTGGTCATTGAAATATACTCGAATATTTTTCGAGCGTTGAAGTATGACGATTACAAATTTCTTCATTAAATGGACCATTACGGTCAACAATTTTTTTGTCCAAATTTGTCACTGTCTTTTTTCTTTCTTTTTTTTTTTTTTAATATGTACATTTTTAAAACATATATTAATATAATAAAAATATAATTTTTCAATGTTTAATTAATTCCAAGAAAAACAGTTAATTGTGTTGACATTTTTACACATTTTATTATATGTATTGTACATCATTAGATTATTTATTAATTTTAAATAAAATAAAATTATAATTATTATTATTATTTACGTTATTACAAATTAAAGAAAAAAGACAATGTTACAAAAGTATTAAACGTTGATAATTCAATTTTGTGCGCGTACCATTATATTGTCAATATTAACATAATGTTGACTATACATTTTATTTCATTTAACAGTGGCACAATATAATTCGTAGTAAAAATTAATATAAATATATATTTCGTTTTGAATTCAGTTAAATTGGATAGATCATTTACGCGAGTTAGTGAAAATTGTTCAAAACCAACGAACCTATTTTATTTAATAAAAAAAAAAATAATAATAAAACAAAAACAATCCCATTTTTCTTATCGTATAATTACTTTCTATCAATTAAAAAAAAAAAAAATAATAAAAAAGGGTAATAATAAAATAAAAAAAAATACAATTGGACAACAAAATATTGCGATTCAGAGAACGATTTCAAAAATTGTTAATTGCAATAGAAAAATAAAAAAAAATAAAAAATGAAAGAATACAAAGAAATAAATACAGTAATAAGAAAAGAAAAAAGAAAAAATTAATAAATAAAAATAATGAAAAATATAAATAAAGATATTTATAATTTTATTTATATTAAATATTTCTATAATAATTAAAATATATTTTCAAATTCTCTCTATATATTAAATATGTTTAATATGTTTCAACAAAAAGAATATTATATTCATTCTTAACAAAAAAAAATACACGCAATTGTGAATGTGTGTGTGTGTGTAGATTGAGATCGGAACGGTTCTATCGTTAAACTGGCTGATCAAACTACGTTTCAACGGGAACGCTTTTTTGGAAATCAACCAGAGTAAAATGAGGTTTCGAGAAAAACGGATTTGAAAGTCACGTGAGTGAGACAGGGCAAGCAACAGCCCAGGCAGCAGCAGCAGCAGCATCATCGGGGGGTATGGTGTTCCGATTTTGCACGTTGCACGTTGTGCACGCGCACGCTTGTTTGCAATATCGGCTGCATAAAGCCGATAACTCCCGCATTGTTCGTCAAATTTTAACCTTCCACGAGGATCATGAAAAAGCGCGAATATATCGGTTTTTCCTCTTTTCCGAAATACAGTTTTCCCTATCGCTACTGCTTCAGCCATAACCACCCACCAACAACCCCTTCTACACCCTCAACACAATTCTCTACTCCCCACCTACATATTTTGACCAACATTCATCTTTTTTTTTTTCTTTCACTATGCTGAAATTGACATAATAATTTGACCAACACGTATAAATGATCAAAATGTGATTTTTACCTTTAAAATGAAAACAACAAAAATATACAGGGGGATTCATCAGTTCTTGTTACTTGAATAGATCAAAAAGTATGGTGATAAAAGCAAAAAAGTGGATAAAGAAAAAAGTTGCATTAAAAATTCAGGACTACAATATGAAATTAGTAGTGTTTTTTTTTTGGCTAGGTTAAGTCATTTTCGGGATTTACTGTAATAATACTTATAGTTGAGTATAAAAATATTTCTTGCATTTTATTTCTATTTCTTTTTAATTTTTTTTTTCCAATTCTAACCAATTATTTCGAAGAAATTTTTCTACGCGAAGAAAGTCCCACTCGTAATAGAAATCCGAAAAGAGTGGGGGGGAAGGGGGGCATTTGGATTCGAAAGAGGGTCGATCGACTTTCCCTCTTTCTCTCTCACACATATATACACACATACACACATTTGTACTCATTCTCAACCAATGGTAGGCGGAATTGCGATCGCTTAGAGGCCAAAGGACGATTCAATTAGGATCGACCGAAGCGATCCTGTATTTCGACTCTCTCTCTCCTCTCCCATTGACTATCATTCTCCCTTCTCCCTTGTCCCTTGTCCCTTTCTATCATTCCTATCTCTATCCCTTTTTCTCTGTCACTCTTGTAGCAAGGAACAGTTCCATGTATAATCTTGCTAGATCGGAAGCACTCGAGCATGTTTCGACGATTAAATCGCTTCTCGATAACCACCCACCCACAACGAAAGACGGTATTTACGAGAAAGCGACGATTTAGCAACAAAGTATTTCATTATCCCTTACCCCTTTCTTACCCTTTACCCTTTCTTTTTCCTTTTCCTTCCTACATCTGTCTTTCTTTCTTTTTCATTGTTCGTTTCATTACAACGAATTCTATTATCACTTTATCTTAATTTCACTTAACACGTTATGTGCCACACGTGTACCATCAGTGGTATACTTAGGTTCATCATCATCATCATCATCATCATCAGTCAGCTATCCCCATCCACCCTGAACCTTGCCGTACAAAAAACAGCCCTTAGCAACATTCAGTCGTGCCAAAGAGGTTAGTTCTGTAAACAAAATATATTTCTACTAAATGATTTGAAGCATTATACAAAATATTTCAATATTGAACAAAGACATAGAAGTTTGTTTAACTGTTATATTTACTATAATTAATAATTACATAATTAATTACATTGATTTTATTAAAGCATAATCAAATGGCCCTGAAGTCAGACAAAAAGGGCTTGACACGTGTCAAAATGTTACAAATGAATATCAATAATATACCATTTATCGTAATTGATTTAATTCACACGTATTTGTATTGACATTAAATCAAACACAAAGAGATTTGTTTCTATAGCACCAGACCCTCTTCCTGAGAGACCAGAAAAAAAAATTGAAATAAAAATACCTTAAAAAAAAAAAAAAAACAAAAAAAAAAGAACGAAAGAAAGGAAGAAAGGTCGCGAAGGGGCAGCCAATTTCTGGTCGATCGGTTCCAACGTGTCTCGGACCGGGTTCTCTTCTTATACTGGCCGCGGGTACGCGCGAGCGCACGGGATGGGGTGACATCTCATTAGGGAGACAAATTGCTTCGTCTCTCTGCTACTCGGTCCAGCTCTCATCCTCCACCTCCTCCTTCTCCTCCTCTTCCCTATCCTCTTCTCTTCATCTCCTCTTACCTTCCCTTTCTCTCTTACACTTACTATCATAGGGAACGTTCTCCCTATCGTATCGAAACCTCGTGCACGAGCATGATCTATATATAGACATTGTCTCTCTTTCTCTTTCTTTTTGACTGTCATGTTCTCTATTTCTCTTATACAACAGCACGCGTGTCTACTTGGAAGAGAAAACGCATAAACGAAATGTTCTTCCTCGTCTTCATCATCGTCGAGGACTTTATACCGCATTCTAACCGCGTATAGGTTATATACACTAACCGCCTAATATCGAATAACAAACACACAGAGTGAGAAACGGGAATATATATATATATGTATATGTATATATATATGCATCCGATATACATACATAGGAGTGAGGAGTGAGTGAGAGAGCAACTCTGCTGCCGGGTATAGTCGCCGCCGGCGGCAACAGCAACAGCAACAGCAACAGCAGTGTTAGCAGTGTGGCAGAGCAGCAGCAACGGCGTGGAAATGTATTAGGGCTCGCATAGCTAAACTAATTGGTTAAATCTGTTGGGCCGCATAACTGGGAGGCTAATTGGGTGATTTCCTGACAAATTATATCCACCCCGACGAGTACGCCTACTCGCTAGCGGGACCGTTTGTCACTTGACACTTTGAAAAGGCAAACGTCCAAAGACCCGAACGAATGGACGAACACGACGAGGAGGAGGATAACTGTGTTGTACGACGAGATGGATTGACGACGATATGGGGTGAACGTTGGGTGGGGGAATCTTAGGAGGTGGAGGTGGAGGTGGAGGTGGAAGTAGTCCTCGAGTTTATTCGCGCCTCTTTCTTTAGAAAATCTTAATACGTCAGATATGAGAGTGAGAGAGATAGTTAGAGAGTGAGAAAGAATTATAGAGTCATCTTCTTGCAAACGACGAAGAAGATCTTACGAATGGCATCAAGCACATTTTCGTTTCTTCTTCTTCTTCTTATTTTTATTATTTTTTTAGTTTTCTTTCAGCTTGCTTCGAATCTCTCTCTTTCTCTCTCTCTTTCTCTCTCTTTCTTTCTTTCTTTTTCTCTTTTTTAGTGTAGTAACGTAAAAGATTATTTTTACTAACGAGCCACACGATAGAGAGAACGTGATCATAAGTTTAACACAAAATTGCGGGCCGCTTAAATACGCCCTAGTAGTCGTAGAGAATTCAAACGAACGAGCTGGCGCTTCTCATCCTCCACCACCTACACTTTTTTCCTCTTACTCTATTACTTCGTCTGCTTCTTCTTCTTTGTAAATGTTCAACTTTACTTACTTAAAGTGTGATGGTAGTGGTGGTAGTGATGGTAGCACTGTGTTACTGAATGTGAAAGACGAATTATGATCAGAATTTTTTCGCGAGCTTTTTGAAACATTTTCAACGTACGACAGAGTGTGACTTTGCTCTTGAATTTGTTTCATTTAGTTCTTTTTTTTTTTTTTATGATATTTTTTTCCAAGGATCTTTCTTGCTCAGTTAAGAAAAAAAAGAAAAAAGGAACGAAAGAATGAGAGGAAATAAAAAAAAGGTTTGATGGGATAAAGGAGTGTCGAATAAAGCGACGAGTATATTTCCGCATTTTACGCAAAATTTAACCCCATATAAATTGCATTTCAAGATTTAACCTTGAAAAAGACTTTGTCAAAGATCCCTATTTGGTCCATTGTGTTTGTATTCTTTTTATTTTTCATATTATTTATAATAAATATATTATAAAAAAAATTGCATCAATGAACTCGTGTTAATTAATAATAATAATAATAATAATAATAATAATAATAATAATAATAATAATAATAATAATAATAATAAATTGACTTAACAAGACGATACACCAAAAACCTCAGATATCAATGTTCATTGTTTTAATACAAATGATGAAAATGTACACCAAGAAAAAATAAAGATTACAAAATAAATGTACAAGATAATTCAAAAATATTCAAAACTACGTTTTATATGAAATGATTGAGGGATGTTAAGTCAAAAGAAAGGGGTAAATAAGGTGGGGGGGGTGGAAGAAGTCCACTTGTTTCACGCGAAATTAACTCGCCATTTGGGTGATGCTTAGTTCGCAAATCGATGATTTTCATTCGTCGTCTCGTTCCATGACGCATAATCACACACTATAGATAGAAAAAGAAAAAGATAAAGAAAAAGAAAAAGATAAAGAAAAAGAAAAAGAAAAAGAAAAAGAAAAAAAAAGACAGAGGTGAGAGACTCGGCATTATCGGAGTGGATCGGATCGCAGTTAGGGATGACGAAGAAGGGAATCTTTTAATTTGACGCGCCATAAAGCACAACATAGCTGATTCTCTTTCTCTTTTTATCTTTATCTCTTTCTTTCTCTTGTTCGTTTTTCGACTATGGTGTGTGACAGTTGGTACCGGTATTGTATATGATATCGTGGAAGGGCCCCATGGGAGGTCACGGCTGACACCATAGCCATGTCGTATCGCTGCAATAATAACGCGTAAGCGATACCCGGTGGTGCCACCCTTCGTTCTAACCCATACCCCATACCCCCATACAACACCATCACTACCACCCCCGATCACCATGTCTCTTCACTTTACTCCGCATCTAATGGGATATATAATGTCTCATATTGCATATATATATATTATGTAATAGTCACGGTAACACGCGTGAATTTTATTCGTGTAATAATCCGTGTAGTACTTTGATTACGATGATCACTTATTTCTTCCTTTTTTCTTTTCTTTGTTTCAATATTAAGAATATTCTTGAACGAGAGAAACATCCTAGTATACATATACTAAAAAATATATATATATATGTTGATACAAAAGATATAGATAGATATACGTAATATATCGATATATCGATTCGATAATATAGTTTAATTATTATTGGTAATCACCGTTCAATAGCCCGTAAGAGACGGTAATTGCGTGCGATAGGAACGATATTAACGTGTAATCGCTAACGATTAACATTTATGCGATTACACACGGCACGTCATTATATTGGCCGTCGAGAGCGTACGTACGTACGGGGTCGTGGTAGGGTAGACTAGGGGGTTAAGGGGGTAAGGGGTGGAAAGGAAAACTGCCGGTATATAAATGGGAATTAGTAGAGCATTCGCTCGAACAAACGAGCACGTTCGTCAATGTGTGCTTGCATGTGTATGCATGTATATCTATGCATATATGCCTACATCCTCTCTCTCTCTCTCTCTCTTTCATTATATGCATGTGTGTGTGTGTGTGTGTGTGTGTGTGTGTGTGTGTGTGTTATTACTTCTATCTAT
>NW_015149095.1:25676-41991 GCF_001465965.1 Polistes dominula
ATATAATAACACAACGTTTAAAACGATCAAGCGGGTTGCGTTACTAATAATGTATGCCACTCATTATGCGCACGCATCCTTTTCGTCGAGCGTAAACTCGCTTTACGCGTTGGGTTTCACGTCGCATGATTTACGATTAATTAAGCGCCGTTACCACCATACCACCAGTACTACCAACATTACCACGTCTGTGAGTCATTTACTTTTCGACCGACCTCCCACTTCTGTTCTGTTCTGTTCTCTTCTCTTCTCTTCTCTTCTATTTTCTGTTTTCTGCCGTCCTTTACCACCCACCCTTTGTATACTCGTCATCGTGAATACAATCGAGAAATAAAAATTCAACAAAACGAATCAACTGTTTCTTTCTTGTTTTCTCTTTTTTCTTCTCGTTCTTTTTTTCTTTTGGTCTCATTACGCAAAACAATTGGAAAATTTCACCCTTGTTACACCTGATTTCTTCTAATTTGTTAGGAACTTTTTGTGAGATACTAATTAGAGTAAACGAACGATTCGATTGAGTAAGGTACACTAAAAATTAAAATAAAAATCAAAATATGAATATTGTTAATCATAAACAATTCGTAAACATAGTTTAAGATGAATCCAAGAAAGAAACGAAAAAAAGGGTACGAATGAACGTTAAGGAATATTCCTTTACGGTCATGCGTCAGAGGGTTAAGGAGAGGGCGCCTTGCTGGTCGCATTGATTTACGTTGAGGAGGATAGACAGACAGGCAAGCAAGGAGAGATGAACGAAGAAGAAGAAACAGACGTAGAAAGTAAAGAAGAAAAGGAACATGAAGCAAAGTAGAGGGTTGAGAACCTAACTATAGTCGTAGAATTGGAATCCACGTAATCGGAATGGTCGATCCCAATTGTCCTGTTTCGTTCCACCACCAAAGGGTATCCATCCAACCCCATCATCTTCCCATCCTCTTCCTCCTATCGAAGCAACCCCCCACCTTAACCAACCCCACCTCAACCCCTAACCCAACAACGGTCGCGTGGATACGTGGTCGAACCACCAGGAGGATATCGTATAATTATCGGATGGCAGGTAACTCGAACAGAGTCGTCTCGCCCGGGGTTTTAATTGGCCAATTATCGTGGCGCGAATAGGCGCTGCTGCCGGTCCAGATAGGCGTGAAACTTTTGGGGTGGCCAGCTTCACCCGTACGACACAACACGCCGCGAGACTCTTTTCTCTGACGAATATCTTTTTTCGTAGGAGGAGCAGGACGGTGAAGGGGATTGAGAAACGAGGGGAAACAGAGAAAGAGAGAGGTAGGGGGTAACGTTGACTGAACGGAAAAGCTCGGATCTTCCCTTAACCGACCTCTGTGTGTGTGTGTGTGTCCTTTTGTACATGTGTTAGGGTAGGTGTAAGTACATATACATATACGTACAGTTATTGGAATGTGTTAGATGTGCTTGGATAGTATACCTATATGCACGTAGAAGCAGAACCGAGATCAGAATCGGGAGCACGAACGGGCGCAAATTGGTCACGGCTGGTCTGTTCGATCTCGTCGTCCTATCTTCCTCTCTCTCTCTCTCTCTCTCTCTCTCTCTCTCTCTCTCACGTTTCCTCTCGGATCGTCGTTTCTATCTATCTATCTATCCAGTGTAGCAACTATCCATTCACCTATCCACTGGCCACCTAGCAAGCGAACGACCACCCCCTTCGACAAGCGGTGCACCGTTTCGGAACTATTAGGAACACTTGCCTCTCTAGTTTCCAACCAACCCCTTCAGCTGGCTGGCTAGCTGGCTGGCCTCGCTTTTGCCAGGTGGCCTAATCCCGACGTTCGAAAATTCACCTGCGCCACAGACTTGTTTCCGATTCACAAACTACACAACTTCTATTCCTATCTCCCTCTATCTTTTTTTTTTTTTATCTATTATTACACTTTTCTCGTCTTTTCACGTTTGACGTTTAACGAGCGTTCTCTTCATGGAGATTCGATACGACGATGAAAAAAAAAAAAAAGCAAACGACGAGTCAGTCTACGCTTGGTCTACGTTAGCGAGAGCTATCGGCGTCAGGTTTCGAAAGAGAAAAATCTCGATTTGGTGATTTTTAACGAGCTACATATTTATCAACAACGATTTCACTCTCACCCCCTACCTTTCCAAAAAAAAAACCGGAAATATATATATATGAAAATGAAAAACAAAAGATGATCAACGTTGAGCGTAATTTGGGAAAAAAGATTGATCGGTAGGAATACAGGTAGTATCATCATCATACGATTATCCAGAGTTAATTCAATGAGGTGTACCTATACTAAATATATATATATATGTGTGTCAAGAGAGATTTAAATCGAATTGACGTAGAACGAATGACAGATAATACGGCTAGTATATTCAATTAAAGAGAAAATGGTTGGATAGTAGAAGGAGGGAAACGTGGAAGTTCAATGTGGCAGGCAGGCAGGCAGGCAGGCTCATCTACCGGTTACGTTCGATTGGCTGGCAGGGCGGTAGGCCAGCAATTACCTAAATGGTCGGGTAAACAATATCCGTGCGCCGGAGTTAAGAGCGACGACGGTAGCAGCGACAGCAACACTGGGTTCTGCCAGTGATTCGACCGATTCGCTTTCGTTCTCTCGTTCATTCGTCCATCCATCCATCCATCCATCGGGTGTGTTGATTTTGGTTTAGTTCTCTCTACCCAATCTTCCTCTCTTTCACTCACTTAGCTAGAATTTCGAAAGAGAGAGAGAGAGAGAGAGAGTAGAACCAGAATGGGATACTATGATTATACCCCCCAACGTGATTACTATATCTACTGTACGTTCAACAGAGTGACGAAGAGAGAGAGAGAGAGAGAGAGAGAGAGAGAGAGAGAAGGGGAGAATGATGGGTGCCGCCTACAACACGGTCACCAACGCGACACTATTAACTAGGTCCGATACTACACTAACACCGATCAACAAGATCATTCCTAGAAGCCTAGTGTAACTTGCAATCACAGATACAACACAACGATTCTAGTAGCCAGCTAGCCAGCTAGCTAGCCAGCCAGTCAGCTAACCAGACCATGATTTCTCTCCGTATCCTCGACGTAACCCCGAAAGTGCGTGCGTACGTGCGTGCCTGCTTGTGTTGTGAAAGCTTGCTAAGAGCGTACGTGGGAGTGAGAGAAAGAGATAGGTAGCATTCCTCTATCGACGGAAGAACGGCAAACATTGGTGGTGATGTTGGTGGTAGTAGTAATAGTAATAGTAGTAGTAGTGACGATGGTAATGGTGGTAGTAGCAGCGGTAGCGGTGGCGGTGGTTAAATCAAAGACAAACCACTTTAGCCAGTCGGATCGTGACGAGGGGGTTGATGGGGGTGTGGTGGCTTGAGAGGTAACGCTGGGTGGGATGGGAATGTGTGGGTGGGTTTGGGTGGTATAGTCTTGTGTACATATCCGAGTATCTGGCGAAAGCTCGCTCACACTGGCGAGGACCGTGAAACGTTTGCACGCGTCTAGCTCTACTCCTATCCATTTATCTCTTTCCTTCTCTGTAGGTTTCTCTCACTCTGTCTATCTGTCTGTCTTTCTCACTCGCACTCGTTCATTCAGGCCCGAGCGTGAAAGCGCTCGACTCGAAGAGGGCAGAGAGGGTTGGTTGGTTGGTTGGTTGGTTGGTTGGCACCGTCGTCGTCGTCGTCGTCGTAGTCTCCTCTACGGCACGCGACATTTAAATGTGTGGGTTAACGGGAAGAGAGCACGTGCGTCCGCGCAACCCCCGCAAAAGGTACTATCGGCACGCCCATTGGCCGAGGAAAGAGCTTTCCGGGTGCGCGAGCCGGCCTACACTCCGCCCACTCGAGGCGGAACATCCACCCCGCTTTCTCGGTTTCTCTCATCTCGCTCGCATCTCGTCGCATCGTTCCTACGACGACGACGACGACGACGACGACGACGACGACAACGACGACGTTTTCCTCCAGAGTACTAATAATACGTCCGATATATAACCCACCTATTCTGCCACCATGGTTCTACGTGGGAGTTCTCGGCGCAGCTTTCACGGTCCGCGCATCGCATCCTCGCCTAAGGAAAGACGTCGTTGATCGGCCACGCCGAGTAGCAGCAGCACCAAGCACTAAACTGAACTACACTCTGATCGTTCTGCTGCTAAGTTGTCATTTGCATACTTTCTATACTTATACAGATTATATATCTATATATACAACATCATCTCGGTGTGTTTTAGTTGTCTTTATAGTTTTTGTGATGGATTCTCGCGTCATCGTTAGTGTCATCGAGTGAAAGTAATTGTCCAAGAATAGTTGGATGATGAGAATGAAGGAGATCGGTTAAGAGAATCATTGGTATTTTAGCTTTAAGGGTGATGTGGAGGATGCAGGAGGGTAGAATCGTGTCGCCTCTAGGACCGGTCGTCCTGCCTAGGGAGGAGGCCGACACGCGTGTTCCACTTTCGATGCCTTCCCAGGAAAGGAGGCACGTGTTGTTACACGTACGCACTGCCGATCCTTTTCTACGTTACGAAAACAACAACGTTAGGACTCAACAAACTAACGCGACTAATCAAGTATCGTCTTCCTCGCCACCATCACCACCCCATCATCATCAACAACAACCACCTAATTCGTTGTCGAGTCCTGGCGTGACGACGATTTCACCGATATTGAGATCCGTAGCAAGAACTAACGAGGATTTGGATGGGTCCAGGATTAGGGATAGAAAGAACGATGTTGATATGGAGATGGATGATGAGGATGAGGATGAAGAAGAGGAAGGAAGAAGAAAGGAACGTGACAGGGATGAAGATGAAGATGACGACGACGACGAGGACATGGACGATGAAAGGAAAACGATAGAAAGGAGAAACAGGAGTATGGGGGACGATGAGGATGAGGATGAGGAACAAGAAGAAGAAGATGAAGAAGACAGTAGAGAAAACAGGGACGAGGAGGATGTTGAAGTTGACGTTTGCAGAGAAGAAAGTCCGGAAAGTAATCCAAGTAGTCCGGTAGATTTAACAGCACCCTCGTCAAGGGGTACCGATCAACAACAACTCTTCCTTAATCCCTTCGGTACCACTCGCATGACGCACACTTTTTCTTGCGTTCAAGGAACTGGACCACCTGGTGGTGGTGGTGGTGTTGGTGTTGGTGTTGGTGGTGGTGGTGGAATTCAAACGACACCTCACAACGTGCCGCCGTCGGTCTACATTTCCGGACACGTAGCTGCTACTGGTTCCGCGGTTATGACAATTTGTTCCGGCGGTAATGCAAGTTCGCGAACAGCAACTGGAAATATAACGAGTACTACGTCAACCAATACCGTACCACCAACAACTAAAAGGTGTTTAGCATTCTCCGTTGAAAACATATTAGATCCAAACAAATTCACCGGTGGGCGGGTTATCCACAATCGGGTTCAACATCGACGTCATCGTCATCGATCCGGCAGCGTACACGAAGGTGAATAATCTTTTTTAACCACACCAGCGTGTTGTTATTTATTAACCTTCCTTTTGGTGTACTCAAAAAAAAAAAAAGATTCGTTAGATCAATCGGTTCATTTGGGGTAGGAATATACACCCATCACATATTTCGATGTAGTAGTTGAATATTTACGAGAGTAAGAATTTATATTAACTTTGGACTTTAAATCCCAGTCCTCGTAAATAGTTTACACAGAAATTTATTTGGCAAACAGATATACACTCTTGCGAGGGTTACAGAAATCTCTCATATCTTCTTCTTCTTCTTATTCGTCATTTGCTTTTTCTTCGTATTTGAAAATTATTGTTAGATATACACGAGTCAGTCGTGTGTTGTAGTAATTTTCACTAAAATGTTCATCGGTGTAAGGTTAGTTAAATTTCGTCAGTTTGGCGCCCCGTTTATCGTATTTTTCTCTTAACATTTCTTGGTCGTTCGACACGAGGAGAGGACAGTTTCGCATACATGCGTACACACCCTCTCACGTTTCTTCCTCGTTCTAACTTTAGACACTGGAAGGACGAGTTCCTCTACAAAGAAAGAAAGAAAAAGACTAAAAGAGAGAGAGAGAGAGAGAGAGAGAGAGAGAGTGAGAGAGAGAAACCAGGCAAGATTTTTCCTCCCATCGTTGGCTATTTGTGCACCTAACCTATGTATATATATATACAATATTATATATATGTTAGACTTAAGAATTAGTCAGCGCTATTCCTCTGGGATTTCACGAATACAAGTAATGGGATAAAAAGAATGTAAAAATAAGTGAAACACAGTGGGTTTTTCAGGTACCACAAACATATTCCAATTGGTGTGAATGTATTTCCAAAATGTAAGTTCAATCTGTTAGAACGATGGAACAGAATTCATGTTTAAGTAAAAAGGATTCTAATTTTTTAGAGGATGATTATGATTATTAGGTTTCAAAGTTAGACCAGATGATAATCATCAGAATAAATCATAATATTAGACTCCTGATGAATTCTTCGAATACCCCAATTTCACCCTCATTGATTGATAATCAAAAAATACTTAGAATACTTGAATTATTATCATTAAACTATAAATCATAATAATCATCGTTAACCGACCCAAACATCAGCTTAGAAAGTATTACACTTGGTTTAGGAAAAAAAAAAAAAGAAAAAATTCAAAAGGGATATCTTTCGAATGTTCATTGGCCCGACTAGTTGGGTTGGAATAAATGTCCCGAAGGGTGCCAATTTCACAGTTGACTTTCGAATTTAATGGAGTCTGGCAGACAGATAAGCGACGAAGAAGAAGAAGAAGAAGGTATCTCTAACCTTTGGCGATAAAGGTTACGAAGAAGTATCGGAATTGAAGAAAGAAGAAGAAGAAGAAGAAGAAGAGGGTGAACATTTGAAGAGAAAAAGAGATGGATACAGTACTGAAGTAGGGCTGTCGGAGCGTGACAAATTGCTTCGCTAATCTGCGTTAACCAGTCCTTGAATCCCCGTCCCCCCCCCCTGCCTTCCCCCTACCCCGTACCCCTTCCTATCATGATCGTCCCTTTATCCCGGCATGGGACAACGGACAAGATCAGCCCTA
The DNA here is from genome assembly GCF_001465965.1 of Polistes dominula. The sequence continues at coordinate 32,715 of NW_015149095.1, forward strand.
AACTTGTCCATCTTCCGCGTACCAACAAAAACTATTGATATCTATATTGGACTGTACATACACGGAAGTATGTGTTTTATACCCAGAAAAAAAAAATTTATATATATATATGTATATGTATATATTCATGAAAACGTAGGAATGTTAATGAATCGTTAATTAAAATAAATCCGAAAGAGAAAGAGGTTTGTTCAAACAAAAAAAAAAATAAAACACACACACACACACAAAGTTACATTATGAATATTAAAAGAGTATGATGAAATAATGAAACCCAGAAAGAAAAAAAAATCCGAAAAAGAAGATAAATGGACGTTTAATAAAAAAGTAAATCGATTATTAAAAATAACGTTGTCCAATTTGATGGTGGCTGAACCGTATTATTATGAGATCATTTTTAATAACATATTTAACTTGTTACATATGAAAAAAAAAAAGAGAGTAAAAAAAAAAAGAAAAGAGAAGGATGAGTGAGAAGAAATGATATCTGTATTTGAGAGGGATGAAGTGAGAGAACGAAGAGGGTCTCTGAAGGGGTAGGGGTTTGGGTTGATCGGATCGATCGTACGATGAAAATCGGAATTACACGATCCTCGTCGAGCAATCCATCTTATAGGGGGGTGGTCAGAGGTTCCTATTAAAAGTGCATCAGTGCCAGGGCCGATCGGTAAAATCCGTTTGGAACGCGTGTGGTAGTAGTTGAATGAGAGAAAGAGAGAGAGAGAGAGAGAGCGTGTCGAGTTTTCCAACCCCCGAATCCGCCGACGGAATAATATCGTCGGTTGTTATGATAATCGGTTGGCATCACACCGTATCCGCGTCTCGCATCAAACCAAGCCGCCCAGAAAATTGGCTCTTCTGCATCACAATGACTTTCTATCTCTCTCTCTCTCTCTCTTTCTATTCTATCTCCCCGTTTCCCTACTCCTACCCCATGTCGTACTCTCTCTCTTTCTCATACTCACTCTATTTTCTACCCCCTACCCACCACCCTAGTAGCACAAGCTCTTCTTCTCGTCAAACGTCCTAGTGTGATTCTCGGCTTTTCGTACTTCGAAATCCATTCGACTTCCGCTACATTTCCTAGCAAGTTTTTAATCACAGTCTAGTCTAGTTATTTTTTTTTAGTTTGGGTTAAGTTTTATAATCGAATGAGTTTGGGTTAAATTGATTATCAACTTGTTTCTTTCTCATATCAAATATATTACGCGTTGAAAAATAATTTTATTAATTTAACTTTGTAGGTAGAACGATACGCCACTATAGTGGCCACTATAGTTTGTGGATACCATTTTTCAGTATGATGCGTCACTATAGTGACTTTCGCGGATTACATTTTTCAGTAGGATGTGTCATTATAGTGGCTTTCGCAAATATTTTACAGTAATTTATTATTTATTAGAAATTATTGATTTTCTTAAAAGTGTACTACAAATATATATAAAATTATTAATTAATTATTATTAACATATCTTATTAACCACGTGACTTATACAACCAATAAACCACATAGTCACTTACCACGTGACTTTTACGACCAATAAACTACATAGTCACTTACCACGTGACTTACAACCAATAAGAGTTAATATTAAAAGTACAACAACAACAAAATTTGTCTAATATACATTTTCTATTTTATCATTTATTCATTTCAATAAAAATAAATAAAATAAAGTATAATTATATTAAAATATAAAATTATTAAACAAATAAATAAACTTATTTGAAATGATATAATAATAAACTGAACTATAAACAGAATACAATGGAATCTTTTAGGTTAGATCATTGCCAAGATTGAACATTTGTGCTCTTTGAACGATAAAATCGCGTATAGGGAATATTTGTTCGTTCTTGAACGTCGTTAAACACCGGCACATTGTGTTTAATGAGGAAAACCGAGACGAGATAAGTATTCCCGAACGGTTCCAGAGAGACTTGGTACACTAAGTCCCAAGTGTACCCCCTTTAACGTACCCCCTGGGAACACGCAACCAGGCCAGCCAGCCATCCCCCAATCGTTTCTCTGTTGTCGCCCTTTTTCAACCTTCCTAAAAGGGAGGAGAACGAAAAAGACCTAAGCGATATAAATGAATTTCCGTCAGTTATTATTACATCCCTTTCTGTACTTTAACGAGCCAATGATTTCTCATTATTTAAGAATATAAAAACATAACTTTAGAATATAAACCTAATCATAGTCATTTTTTAACGTAATAATATTATTTTAAATTAGCACGTTTAATGCCACGTTAATTTTAAAGGAATTTTTATTAGGGCGTCACTGGTAGCACCTATGGCGTCACTGCCAAGTTGAGTACCGGTCACCTGTAACTCTCGTGGCACTCAACGTGTTCAAATAACAGATGAATTATGCTTATCAATAATAAAATAAAAATAATCAAAGTGGTACAATAAATATTTTTAAAAAAAAGGAGATGGAGGGGGGTGGTGATAATAGGAGAGAGAAATAAAAAAAAAAAGAAATCCATTTAACAGTTAGATCAGATTCATCCACGTTAGACCGATAAAAAAATACCGAAGAAATGACTAGATAGGTAGAGGGACAATTGAATAAGGAAATGAAGGAATGGTAGAAGGTAGTTGGTTGTTGAAAGAAAAAAAGGGATGAGACTAGGAAACAGTTGCATAATAATTTCCCTTACTTTCTAGGCGTTGAGTCGTGCTGACGTTTAACGAGTTACCGAAGCTCGTTATTATCAACAGCAACGTGTTTTTTTTCCCCCCCTGTAAATATGTACGGAAATAATAAGAAAAAGAAGAACCCCCCCCCCCCCCCCCCGCCTTCCCCGTTTAAATGAACCCCCTATTCCAACCCCTTTAACAACCAAGAAGAAAACTGTAAATTTCTAAAAAGAGATGAACAGAGAAAGTGTTACTGCAAGAAAAAGAGAACTGGAAAGAAACGAATGAAGAAAAGAAAGTAAAAAAAAAAAGGGACACATTTCCTTTGATGAGAGGAAATAGAACCTGGGGGAAGGGGGGTGGCAGGAAGGGGATGGATAACCGATAGTAGTAGGTAGTTCTCTGAGAAAGAGAGTAAAAAAAAAAAAAAAAAAACGTGTTAAATATATAGAATGATCGTTTAGTTTTACTAACATGAACGATTCACGTGAAAATCAGGNAAAGAGAGTAAAAAAAAAAAAAAAAAAACGTGTTAAATATATAGAATGATCGTTTAGTTTTACTAACATGAACGATTCACGTGAAAATCAGGAAAGAAATAGAATAAAAGGAATCGTTTTCTAGGGACACGGAACAACGATATAAATTACGCAATTCAATTAAACGCGATCGATCGGTTTCGTGTAGGTGATGCTGATGGTGGTGGTGGTGGTGGTGGTGGTGGAAAACTCGGTAAAAGAAAATGAGAGAAAGAGAGAGAGAGAGATAAAAAAAGAAATAAAATGAATAAAAGTAGAAAGAAACGAATAAAGTGAATTGTGCACATAATTATGAAATTGGTCTAAGTCATATATATCTTTATTGCACATTTTATAAATGAATTTTTTATTTATAATATATTGAAACAACAAGACAATATCTAATCAGTTGATTTTTTATTAAATATCGTGACAAATGTTTACATTAAATTTATTTTAATTTATAAAATAATGTGTAACGTGTGTAACGTAACTGATAAACTAATTATTTACACTTTGTTTTAAGTTTTTTAGGTTAGGCACAGTTGAATGTTGGTGCGGGATTGTTTCTCTGTACGGAAGGAGTTCAAATACATTTTAATCAATTTTTTCATCATTAAATTATACTATAACTTAATAATTAATATAATAAAATTAGATATAATATGTTTTAAAAGAGATTATTCGCAAAAACCCCTATAGTGGCGCTACATACTGGAAGATGGCATTCGGGAAATCCCCTATAGTTAGTTGCACGTAGTACTGGACGATGGTATTCACAACTCGCCACTATAATGGTACATCGTTCTACCTAAAAGGTTCAATTTTGATTTAGACCACTGTTCATTTAATTATGAGAATAATTGAACGATGAAAAAGTGAGAAGAATTAGAGATATGGAAATAGAAGAAATAAAAGGGTTAAGGGGTGGAATGATAATAGTGTGATAGAAGTAATAGAATAAGAATAAGAATAAAAATAGTAAAGAAAAAAAGGGAGAAAGGTGGTAGCCAGGTTGAGTGGGCTGTACGACGACGACGACGACGACGACGACGACGACGGTAAGGGGGTTGAAGTGGGGGTTAGAATGGAATGGGATGAGGAGTGTGGGTGGGGGGCAAGAACGATCGCGCGTTAACGAGATACAAATCCCATTACGGGGTAAACCTTCTCGATCCGTCGCCCCCTACGGACTTTCAGCCCCCAGGCAACAGCCGCAGTACTGGGCTATGGGCTATGGGCCACGAGCCACGCCAATTCGGATAAAATCTTTCTATCTCACTCACTCTCATTCACTCACTCGCTCACTCATTCTTGTATCCCGGACCTATCTGTCTATCCGTCCCTCTCACTTTCTCCGTTAAACTCGTATAATAGAAAGAGAAAGAAATAGAAATAGAAAGAGAGAGGTCTAACCTAACCAACGTCGCACGCTTCCGATATTCTCTCATTCAAACCACCATTCCGACCTTTTCTCTCTCTTTCTCTCTCCCACGCAGTTCGATTCAACTATTCCTGTCTCTCTCTCTCTCTCTCTCTCTTTTTTTCTCTTTCTTTCTCGTCCAACAAACCCCCTCTCGCAAGCATCCTCTCTTCCACCTCCTCATCCTCATCATCATCATTCTCCTCCTCCTCTTCCTCCTCTTTCTCCTCCCAGGGGCATCCCCAAGCTTCAGCATGGACCAGAGAGCCAGGGAATATCTGTCCCCGGGACATCTGCGTGCTGATTGAATCTCCAATCTCCTCTCTCTCATTGAACGAACGATTGGCCGGCCACACTCTTTCTTTCTTTCTCACTCTCACACACACCCTATATCTATCTATCTATCTACCTATCTATCTATCTATCTATATATCTCGTTTTTTTGACTCGTTATCGTTAACGATCATTTGGTCGATCCTACACCTATCTCTCTTTTTTCTTCATTTCTTTTTGTTACACAGTAAAAAGATATTTTTTTGTATTATATGTTTCAAGAAGAACATCAAGGAAACAAATCTGTCTTACCGGTGGGGTAGGAGTGGGTGGGAGGAAAGTAGTATCATACAGATCGAGAGACGACCACTGAAAAAGGGGGACTTTATATAAGATACGTAAGTGAGAGAGAGAGAGAGAGAGAGAAATATCGCAAGTAGTATCACGTTACATTTTCCAACGAAGGAAAACCGACACTCCCGTTGCCGACAGCTACGCAATTTTGTGTCCCTAGTATAATAAATTTTCGTCACGCGACACCTTCTCGCAGGAAACGAATGTACGAACGAACCTAACTCATGACGCGCGAACATCACGCTTATTATTGCTCTTCAGTATCGTTTCCATTCCCTAAAGTAAGAGGAGACACTCATGGATTCATATGATAGGAAAGATTATGACTGACTGACTGACAATCTTTTTCCTTGCTTTCAGATGGAGACTCACGTGGAGAGTTTGCCTGTGGCAGCGGTCAAGAGGACGAAGAGGGAAATGTTGAAACTGGGATGGAGGAAACTGAGGAGGACGTGGAAGAGGACGACGAGGAGGAGGATATAGAAATGAGAGTAGTGGTCGATCGTGACCCCTCTAACGTAACACGTGACCTAGGAAATCAGCCCTCTATTGGTTCTAATAATAACAATAACAACAACAACAATAACAATAATAATAATAATAATAACGGTGCATCGAACGGTTGCAAGAAGAGACAATCCTCTTCCTCGTCGTCCTCATCGTCGAGCGGCATCCAAATACAAAACTGTCAGAGTCAAAATGGTCAAGAACAGAACACTCAAAACGGTTCGAATAATAGTGGGGGTGGTAGTGGTAGTGGTAGTGGTAATAGTGGTGGTGGTAGTGGTAGTGGTGGTGGTAACAACGGTGGTGGTAGTACAGGTGGTAAACCAAGAAGAGCTAGGACTGCTTTCACTTATGAACAATTGGTAGCATTGGAGAACAAATTTAAGACTACGAGATATTTGTCGGTATGCGAACGCTTAAATCTTGCATTGTCGTTGTCATTGACGGAAACTCAGGTTAAAATTTGGTTCCAAAATCGACGGACCAAGTGGAAGAAACAAAATCCTGGATTGGACGTTAACAGTCCAACCGTACCAACGACCCCACCTCATCCGTCACCTTATGCACCTGCTTTCTTATTCGCAACCCATCCACATCAACATCCTTTGCCGCATTCTCACGCGCATCCTCATCCACATTCACACGCGCACGTACATCATCCGTCGGCGGTTGCACCTCCACCACCACCACCCGGTTATTATCATCATCCTGCAGCACCACCAACGGCCTATGCTCCACCAGGAGCAGCAACCTTTTTCGGACATCACCTTCCTACAACGCCTACGGCAGCAACGGCCTCTGCTGCATCTGCGTCAGCAGCAGCTGCAGCTGCAGCAGCAGCAGCAGCGGTAGCTGCAACTTCGACACCTTCCTCAACCTCGGTATTGGCCCTGTCATCTCACACACATACTCACGCAGCACATCCACAACAACATCCTCACGCCCATCCGCACGCGTAGCGAACTCGAAAATCCTCATCCATGATCGAATCTTATTCTTCTTCTTCTTCTTAATAAGGATCAATTTGCGATAGAAAACAAAGAGATGAACAATTTTTATTCACCTTTGTAAAAATATTCCATTTTATTTCACTGAAAGAAGGAAGAGAGAACAAGAGATTACAATCAAATCCTTTTTGTCTGACTTGTCATTCAGGCCATTTTGATTTTAAATAAATATGTCTAAGTGTATCCCACTGGTGGTATACGGGGCACGGAACGTGTTAAAAAGTAAAAGGTTTTGATGAACAAAACGTATCATGTTATTTGATTGTTTTTTTTGGCTAATCTTTTCTTTTATCATTCTCTCTCTCTCTCTTTCTTTTTTCCACCATCGAAAAAAATATGGGGGAAAAGATAAAGTAGATTCTATCCCATAAAAAAGAGTTTGTAGCTTTAAGGTATGCGTGTGACCAGTGAGTGAAATAATACGTCCGAGTGAAATTTAAATATACCAAAGTGAAAGAGAAAAAACTATAGTGCGTGCGTGTATGTGTGTGTGTGTGTGAGAGAGAGAGAGAGAGAGAGATAGTATGCAGGTGCAAATACGCGAGAAATCAAAATGAATTTAGCGAAAAACACACTAATATACACGCGTCAACTTTGAAACAAACACAAAACATAAATCCATACATTTATACACGTACATAAAATACACATACATCACAGAAACACACACACACACACATGGATAGGAGTTTGGTGGAGCACACGGGAATACAAGGACAAATTTATTGTGCTGAAATTGTGGAAAAACGAACGACGTGAGGCGCCAATGAGCGTTTCTCTGTAAAATAAATGCCTACCATACGTTACGCTCGTAAAACCTTTGCCAAAACGTGAGTTCCATGTGACACGTGGTGGGGGAGTGGGGGGAGGGGAGGAGACACGAGGAAGACCGATTTCAATGCTTCGTTCGGACCGTTTCTCTAAAATGAGTAAGAACGAGAAGATCCGACTATGAATAAATAGCAGGTTGGGATAAAAGCCTTGTAAATTTGTGTGTCGTTACCTGTTAAATCACCGTGACGATGAAACACTTATATAAACTTTCAAAGAGAGAGAGAGAGAGAGAGAGAGAGAGAGACGGTCTGACGAACGATTAAAATCGATCTACAATCGTATTAACTCGTTAAATGCCACGGGAGTCACCGATGACCGGTACTTAACTTGGCAGTGATGCCATGCGGGCCACCGGTGATCGGTACGCACATATTTAATAGAAATTTAGATATATAATTCACAACTTGGCATACTGGAACAATCCCAGTAAAATTGGCGTGGCATTCAACGTGTTAATAAACCCTTTTTTCTTTTCTTTTATTTAAATCATCTTTATCAATTATTATATGTGATATTAATTTATCTACAACGAGACAACTAAAACCACCTTCATCGTCAGACACCTACGTAATCTAAAAAAGGGTAAAACCATTTTTGGGAATCTACGTGGGATGATATGCGGATTGTGGATTTTTCGTTATATTGGTAAAATTAAATCAAAAGTTAAACAAATTGTTTATAAGGTAGGTACTTATTATAGATATATGTGTTTTGAGTATTGAAAATAATTGTTTGGTTCAATAGAAAAGTACAAGTAACTTTTCTTGTTTTTTTAATTGGAGACAGAGAAGTGTATGAATGAAAATTAAAGCAATTACAATGTCTTGCAACTAATGACTGATTTATTTTGAAAAATAATTATGTTACTTGTACAACCTTTTTGAATGTTTTGTCAACCATACAATTATAAATTTCAATCTAATCATATTTTATAAGAATCAGTAGTGTTTGTATTTTTATTTTAATTATCATTAATTAAGGTTTAGTTTGAAAGATGAAGATTGTTGTTTAAGTTTGAAGATGAAAATTGTTGTTTAAGTTTGAAATTGAAGATAAAGAGAAAAATACAAAAAAAAAAAAAATAGAAAGAAGAGAGAGGAGGAACCTTTTTGAAGGGAACGACAGGAAGAAGAAAAAAGTTGCGTTTAAAACGTGTTCGGCCATTAGACGACCGGATGACGAAGAATATGATGACAAAGAAGAATAAAAATAAAAATAAGAATAAAAAGAAGAAGAAGAAGAAACTTCACGTAAGATTATTTCTCGTCTTTGAAGAAGGCACACGCGTTCTCGCGCGTGGCTCGAAAAGGACAAGGGACGTTTGTTCGACTTTCTCTCTCTCTCTCTCTCTCTCTCTCTCTCTCTCTCTCTCTCTCTCTCTCTCATCCTTCGAGCTGGCCAAGTTCGATCGACGGAAAATTGCTCGTGGTTGGTTCTCTTTGATGCTAAATTTAGTAGGTGTCTCCTCTTCTACTATTTCTTCTTATTCTTCTTCATCATCATCATCTTCTTCTTCTTCTTCTTCTTCGTTTTTCTTCTTATTATTATTCTTCGTACTTTCAACACGTGCAAAAGTTCTCTATATAATTTTCCCTTGACAATTTTCTTAGTAACTTCTTAGTTACTTTATTTGGTTACTAGAAAGATATCACACATACCTATATGAATATTAGGAATTTTAACCTTTGCTTAGCACACTTGGTCCAAAGGAC
>NW_015149095.1:42002-105711 GCF_001465965.1 Polistes dominula
CACCAGACCTTTTTTTGCAACATGAGTCGTCATTTTTCTCAATTGTTCAACTTTGGTAATTTTTTAAACATATTTAAATATAATATAAAGCTATCAAACCTATATAGTCTTTTTAAGTAAGTTTTAAAGAAGTTTCAAAAAAAATTGTTGAAGTAAATCTATGCAATAGTTTCTTTTTTATAATGATTCTTCTCGCCCGGGTCCAAAGGACCCAGGTGTGGTAAGCGTGTTACTCCGAGAAGGGGGTGGTAAGCGAAGGTTAATGTTTCAAATATGATAAATGAAACTGTATATATGTGAGATTAATTCATAAAATGATGAATTTCATTATGAAATAAATAATAATAACTGATCAAAGTATAATATGAAAAAAGAAAAGGTTAGGTTACTTAATTAGATAATATAAGAATTCACGTGAGAAGCTAATAGTTGAAGTATTAAATTGAAATGTAAATACAGAACATTGATTTTTTAAATTACATGGAAATATGATTATGGTAATAACTATGAATATTATTGTAAAAAGATAAACATACTGTATAATTGTAATCTCATACTTTAACTATTAATCATCTAATTGTGAATAGTGCATCATAATTATTTTCTAAAATAATTAGTTAAAGTGTATAATATAAAATACCTTTTTTTTTTATATGTTTTTTTCTTTAAACTACCCTATTGTTAATAGTATTATTTAAATGATTAGATAAATAACCCTTAAATTCTATACTTTAACATTAACATCAGGCCACAATTTACTTTCTTTCCTTTATCCTAAAAAACGTTAAAGCGTTGGTGTGAAAGAAAGCAAAAGAAGAAAAAGAAAAAGAAAAAGAAAGATTTGATGGGGAAGCACAAATCTCGACTGATCTCCCGTTGGAGAAGAAGAAGAAGAAGAAGAAGAAGAGAAAAGAAAAGAAAAGAAAGAAAGGAAGGAAGGAAGGAAGGAAGGAAGGGGGTGGAAACGGGGGTTTGGGTGAAATGGGAAATGGTGGTGGAAGAAAGTGGAGTTGGAGTTGGGGTTGGGTGTGGGTTGGGGGTGTCGCTCGCCGGACGATTCTCTCGAATTAATTCTTAGGGGTGGATTTCGAAAAGGGGGTTCCCCGTCACCGTCGTCCGTAAGGGGTGCGAGTGAACCGAGTGGACCGTGAAATAACCCAAGCCCCGTGCTGCTTCTGCTTCTGCTTCTGCTTCTACTTCTACTGCTGCTGCTGCTACTGCTGCTAGCTCGCGACACTTTTACTTCTCCCTACGTTTTGGAGGTTCTGACAGTGGCGTAAGCTTGCGATTGCCAGCTACGATTTCGTTTACTTCTTTTTCTTATTCTTTTTCTTGCCATTATCTTCTCTCGATATAATTCGAGATAGGTTGAATGGAAATCGTAACGTTTTTACCCTCTCTAGACAGCACAACAAAATAAAACGACATCCAAAAAAATACCACGAAAAATATAGGAAGGATCATCCTGTACAATTTTATTCGTTACGACAATACGGACAATAAAAATAAAAATATTAAATAAATAATATAATCGAATGAAATAAAATATAATTATACGTATAGAAAATAAAAATCAAAATTAAATGAAATAAAAATAAAATATAACACAAAATCAAAATCATCAAAACTAAATGAAATAAAATTAAAATCAAAATCAAATGAAATGAAATAAAATAAAAGGGGTGGAAAAAAAAAAGATAAAATTACAAAGATAGATAGATAGATAGATATAGATAGATAGACATATACGCGGGAAGCAAACACAATTTTCCCAAATTGCCATTAATACGTCGACCGTTTAAAAGCCGAGCTCGATTGGTCTCTCTCTCTCTCTCTTTCTCTCACACACACACACACACTCACACACACACATAAAGACAGGTACGTCGGCGTCGATTTTAATGGAGAAAATTGCGTTTCCGTTGCATTGCGTTTGTGCATTGCGTTTCGCGTATTAATGGCGGCAAAGGCAACACACCAGATTTTAGGATATCCCTACCGATATTTTCAATTAAATCAGAAACGCTTGAAAAGATAATCGCGCGAATCTCGTTAACGTTCGTGCAATTAAAGCTGTCTTCTTTTTTTTCCCCAATTTTTTTATCATTTTATTTTTTTTATTTTCTCCCTCCATTCCCCTCTTATTTTATAATATTTAAATTAACAAAAAAAAAGAGAAATATATTCCCCTTTACTATCATCAAAAGAGAGAGAGAGAGAGAAAATATTTCGACAATAATTTTTAATGACTTCTTCTTTTTTATTTTTATTTTTATTTTGTTTTATTAATTCTTTTCTTCCTTTTATTTTATAATATTTAAATTAACAAAAAAGAAATAGAAATATTCCCCTTTATAACATAATTATAATATATTTATATATTTATTATATATTTGCATTAAATTATCTTTTATGCAAATTAATGCAATAAATTGCATTTATTATAGTTAAGAAAACAAAAAGATAAATTACTATTTTTATTAAATTATATTATATAGATATATTATATTAATTTTTTACTCGTCATTTTACATTACGAATTCATTAAGAGAATAATTTATTACTTTATCCATCGTACGATCAAACCCATTCGAGAGGTTTGAGTTAATTCGTAGGTATTAATAGAAACTGCAATAAAAAGAAAAAACCCCTTATCAAAAGAATCTGAAAAAGAATCTCATCTCGTTTGAAGTGGAAAATTAACCCAGACAGATAAGATGAGTCTTTTTCTCTTGTTGAAACCAAAAAAAAGAGAACATTAACTTTTCTCTCCTATAATTTAACAATTATAATCACACACACACACACACACACACACACAGACATTTAGACTCATTTTAAAGTTCATTGACCTTTTTCTTTGGTAACAAGCAAACAGACTGTTTCACCAAATCTCTCTCTCTCTCTCTCTTACTCTCTCTTGGATTTCTCCAGTTTTCTCTCTTTCACTCTGATGTATTTTAGCCTCGGGTGATTCGAGGTCGAGGGTACGTACACGTCGAGGGAATCGGGTCGGTCCGTTTAAGCGTGTAATAGCTCAATAGCCGTCGCGTTCGTGCCCTCTGACCCCTGACCCTTCCTTTCCTTCCTTTCCTTCCTTCCTTCCTTCATTCCTTCCTTTACCCTTCATCCAAGTTAACCAATCGTTCTAGCAGGTATATTAAACTAACTTTGCCTAATCTTGAAATTTCTTCTTCATCTTCATTAACATCTTCATCTTCATCTTCATTTTCATTATCAACTTCATCTTCTTCATCTTCTTATTATTTCATTTACATTCATCCATTCTTCCTTACTTTTGTTTCTTTGTTCGTTGTAGATTTCTTCGTAAAGTTCTTTTATCGTCCTTGAAAGAATTGGCAACACCCTTATAACAAGTATACACCCAGCCAACACAGCCCTTCGTTCTCACTGAGGGTATCTATAGAAATATATACCTAACCGATGCACTTTGGCTTAAGCCGAGGCGAGATAAAGCCATCGTGCTTCTTACCGGGACGATTTCATCCCTACACCTCCTTCACCTTCCCTCTTTTCCTCCTTCTCGATACTCCTCGGCAACCGGAGAGTGCTGCTGCTGCTGCTGCTGGCTCCTGTCTCGTAGTTAAATCGGATAGCAGACCCCGGGGCTTTCGGAGACGAACAAAAGCCTCCGCGAATCGATCGATCGACCGCGGCCCGTTATCTTTTGCGTCCGTGCCTCTCTCTCTCTCTCTCTCTCTTTCTCTCTTTCAAACACATACACATACACATACTCTATTACACTGTCATTCATTCATTCTACCATTCCTATCGACTCTTTCACTTCAAACTTACTATTTCTACTTGTCTCTGTCTCTGTTGTCTGTTACAATATCGTTGTCATTGTATTTTCTTTTTCTTCCTACTAATTTTTTTTTGTTTCAATTTTGCATTCTTTTGCAATAAAATTTAACGTATAATATTTATTTTTTCTTTGGGGTGGAAGGTTAACCAATTAATTAGGGATATCCTATTTTTTTTTTTTTTTTTAAACATACTTAGAATAATATCAAATCTGAAAACAAAATCTGATCATTTTATAAATCTTACTATATACGTTGATAAAGTAGTTTCCTTTAATAACATCAATAATTAATTCACCTTTTATAGTTACTTTGAAAAATGATTAGGGACAACTATCTACAATATTCTGTATCTACATGTAAACGATCTAACACACTGACAAATGCGTGCTCACAAACCCCCCATACATTTGAACCAAAAGAGAAAGAGAGAGAGAGAGAGAAAGATACATGGACAGTACGTAGTGTAGACACGACGACAACGACGACGACGATAGGTAGGTAGTTAGGTAGGAAGGTAGGCAGTGTGGCACAGGCAGGCAGGCAGGCAGGAACGGAATTTCGGTTCGACCTCAACAGTGCAAACAGAGGCATTGATTTCACCGCTTTCAAACACCCCCTAGCAAAGCGTCAGTCGAGGCTCGGGGCTTTTCGTCCTTGTGTATCTATATATGTATGCGTGCGTTTGTACATGTTCATGTATGTATGATGTATGTGTGTGTGTGTATATATATATGTGGCGCGCGTGAGACCTGCGCGTTTAATCGTGCCCGTGGATGTTGTCCTTACTCTCTCTCTCTCTCTCTCTCTCTTTACTAGTATATGTACGTGTAGTATACGTGTTGATATACATGAACATGTACATATATATATATATATATATGAGAGTACGACGACGTTTATCGGCAGGTTTCGTCGTGGGCTCTAATAATAATGCTAATTGAAATCAGCACACCGAGAAAATCGACAGACAGCACCAGGGTGGTTGCTCTACGATTCACACCCCTCCCCCTAAACCTCTCCCTCTTTTGTCAAATCTTTTTCACAATTATTCTCTTTATTCTCTTTAATTTTCTTTACAATAAGAAAATTCAACGTTCAATCCTCTCGTTTGAGAATGACACGATTATTAATACCTTTTTGAAAGATTGTGGATGAGTGGCAATTGAGAGTCGCTACGATGTTTCGTTCAGCAGGACAAGTGGGACTACTTAAATCTGGGGCCTGAAGATGAAATTTAACACAACACGTACTTGTCGTTCAGGCCATGTGATTTTAAATGAATATGTTTAAGTGTACCACCGGTGGTACACGTGGCCTGAAGATCAAGTTTAACGTGCACCACCGATGGTACGCGCGACATGGAACCGTCTTAACTGTCATTCAAAGTAACGCAAAATCCTAGAGAAGAATTCTAACCATTACCAATCCTATGTAGAAAAAAGGTATGAAAAAATAAGAAAATGATGATAAGGGAAGAAGGGCAGGTCACTTGGGAAAATTCTTAGAGATTCCGCGAAGAGAACAGTCACAGGTAATACGATAGCATAGGTAGGAGAAAAGGGGTTAGGGGTAGGAGGGGGAGTAGTAGATTTGGTAGATATCGCAAGGGTGGGAGGGGCAAGGTTGGTGAATGAGGCGGCAAGGAGAAAACTTTGGGTGGGGGTGACTGGCTGGCTGGCTGGCTGCTTGCCTGCCTGCCTGCCTGGCTAGTGGGTGGTTGGTTGGTGATGATGGTGGTGGTAGTGCTAGTGGTAGTGGTAGGAGATAGGGGGGTAGGCTAGTCGGGGGCGGTGAAGCGAACGTTTAATAAAAGATGCGCAGAGATAGCGCCATTACCCCGGCTTGCATTATTTACCGAAGCGAGGCAAACTCTCTCTGGCCGCGTTTCGCCGCATTCGTGGCGTTTGGTAGGCGTGTCCGCATGAATACACACACACACACAYATACATACACATACACATAAACAGACTCATAATACACGGTTGTGTATAGGAACGAGAAAGCACATAGATGACGTTTACAAGCTCACGCAGGTCCTATGTCTTTGTTTATGTGTGTGGGGGTTGTACATGTGTGTTTGAATTACCTAAGGATTCCCCGAGACCTCACATTGTACTGGCGGACACTCATCGTTCTCTGAGTTTACGAGTAGAATAGAATTTCCGATACTACTGTGAAAAATCTTCTTGTGCTTCTTGTGGTCCCTAAAGCTGACCACAAAGAACCTTGATTCTCAGCCAACCCTTAAAGAATGGATATATTCATTTATCGTTGGTGTTCAATCTTTTATAGAATTGCAGAATTTTTGTATATTTGTTTTTTCTCTTTTGCATTTATAATAGACAAAATATGGAATCCTATAACACGGTCTTGTTCTAACACGATAACCCAAAAAAATGATGACATTTGATACAGCACTGTATTTCTACAGCATTAATTGATTAACATATTTACAAATTGAACTTTGGGTTATCATATAACACTTTCTAGGAACCTAACCTACCTAACCTAAGAAAAATGAATACGATTATCCCATATGGCAAGATGTAAAACTGGTGGGTATCTTTTGTTGTGACTACCAAGTTTTACCTAAGGAGTCTGTATAAACTACTTTGTGAAGGCTTAAGGTAAGAAACTTCTTGGACTCGTCCAAGATCTATAGGAAAGCATATAAGTTTTCCACCAGTTTAGGAAGAAAGAGAGAGAGAGAGAGAAATTCTTGCAACCCCCATTTACGCGAGAGATAGTCTACGAGTGGGAAGCCCGTCGTAACGAGGAGCATTACTCCGGGGGATGGAAAACACCGTTAATTACCTCCCGGCGAGTCGTTCGTTATCCACTGGACCCAACCCCACTTTGTGTTGGTGGTGTGCGGTTCGCCTAAATTGCCTTCTCACTTCCTGCTCAAAGATCGTTCGCGATTACGCAGGCTGGCATGCTTGATGTTTCCGCCTTCGTCTACTTTGTTTGTTGTTTCAGGAGACAACTTTGAGTAGGAGGAAGATAGATAGAAAGGGAGAATGAAAAAGATCAGTGAAGAAAGGGGAGGATATAGTAGTTCACAATAGTAGGGAAGTTAGCCCTGTTTTGTATATACACTCTCTAGGGTTTCTTTGTATAGGTTGGTTGGTTGGTTGGTTGGTTGGTTGGTTGGTTGGTTGGTTGGTTGGTTGGTTGATGTGTGTAGGCACTTGAAAGAGGACTGAAAATTTTCGGATAAAACGAGTAAACGAGAGAGCGCTTGGAGAGGGGTTAAAAAAGACCGATACCAAAAGAGTAAGAGGCCTTGTCGAGAAGAAGAACTCCCGGTCCCTACCTCGATGACAGAATACTACTCGTGAAAGAGGGTAGGTGGTAAGAGGGGGAAGAAATACGAAGGAAGAAGACTATGGTAAAAGAAAAGGGGAAGAGGAAGATGTCAGAGCAAAGTTGACATTTATATTGGGGATTCTCGGCTTTACACCGAGAAGAACCCTTTCCGCCTGGATACCAAGAACGAGACCGAACAGCATACCTACCTAAGCCTCTCTTTCTCTCTCGTATTTCTTCCTCCTAGGATACTCACTCCCCCCGTTCTATCTTCTATCCTCTGGGACGCGTCCCTTTAATCCGAGGAATTATGTACGAACAGTTTTGCAGTCGAACTACTTCCAATCGAGCATGACACGTGACTCATACTTACTTTCTTTCAAGATTTCTAATTAACTTCTTTATCTTTTTTTTTTTTTTTATTCAATCTTTTCAATTATTTTTTTTTATCATTCTTTATTTATTTCTTTTTTAACCAGTTAATTTAGAACTTTCTTTTTTTTTTATAATAATTGGGATAATTACTAACACACATTTGTGGAATATATTACCATTTAATTAAGTGAAAATAGAAAGTAGTACTTCTAATAAAGGATAAAGGAGTTCTCATTTTCTACAAAGCTATGATTGGTAATCCTAACGTGTATTATCATTGGTTGATTCGTGTATCCTTATCAAAAAAGAAGGTAACCATTGTCAATGAGGATTTATCAAAACAGGAGTACATAAAGTTCACAAGTCCACTTTTGGTGTAACTAAAATCATCACGTTTACTACCGAGACCACCAGAGGGCGATAGGAGGTAATATCCATATAAAAAATAGAGATTTTACCTACTATCGCCGACTGGTGGTCCTAGTGCTAACTAAGATGAATTTTTTACATGGTCGATAAATCAGGTGAAAACACTTTCTATATTATCGGCATTTGTTGATAAAAAATTCATTTTAGTTTGCATCGGAACTGCCAGTGGGCGATAGTAGTTACTTTACAGATTTATTATACTCTACATTACCAATAACTTATAGCAGTTGATAACAAAGTAATC
Source organism: Polistes dominula (assembly GCF_001465965.1). The sequence continues at coordinate 50,187 of NW_015149095.1, forward strand.
TAACCCCTGTAAAAGTTAGAATAAGATTTTAAAATTTACTTTATTTAATTTAAAAAAGATAATTTTTAATTTTCAATAAATAATATCTCGTACAAAATCAATAATTATATAATTATATTCATTTATTAACAAACCGATTGAAATTATTTTCATACATTTGAAGTATTTAATTAAAATACATCGTATAACATGAAAGAAACAAATTTTTATTAATTCGACATATTTAATTATTGTGAAACAAAATAATGACTTTTGTATAGAACCAAATCAACTGATCACAAAAGAAAAAGTAAAGTAGGTGTATTTCATCATCCAAAAAATAATAATAAAATTAAAATTTTCTTTTTCTGCGATAATATAATTAAAAAAAAAAAAAAAAAAAAAAAAAAAAAAACAAGAAGAAGAAAATAGAGCTTAATAATCAATGAATAAAGCATCATTTTCATACTCTTCATCATCAGAAAAAAATGGAATATCGTCATCTACTATTTCATTAAACATCAAATCATCATATTCTTCATCTTCTTCTTCATTTAGTATTAAGCCATGATATAACATATTAAAGCACGGTGATTCCGGATTACGGTAGTGCAAATATGGTTCTTGAGGATTTAATTTTCTTCCACACAACCAACAGAAATACGTGTGGCATTTATAACAAGTCATTTTATTGCAACCGTCAGATTTCTAAAATACACAAAATTATTATGTAATATAAATTGAGATATAAACTATCGTATCTTTCAAGTTGGATGAAATTGCACACAGTGTGCAAAATTTGATTAAAATCCGTTCAGTAGTTTACGAGTCCATTGCGGACAAACAACGTGATACACACGTAATTTATATATATTAAGAAGATAAATACAAACCTCAATAGAAGCACGACAATGAGGACAATTCTGACTATTAACTTTGATCCAATTTTCTGACATAGTATTCTCAACTAATTTTTGAAGTTGATTTTTACCATATCTCTTCTCCATTATAAGTTTTAATTCGTTAGAAGCAGCTTGATATTCGTTAACTAATTGTTGCTTTTCAGCTGTTAAATCATATTATTATTATTATTAGAATAATTGTTAATAATAATTCATAATGATATTTCAGTAATATTAATTATGTAATTATACTTACTTGAAGCTACTTTACATGGTTCTATACCATGATAAACCATTTTACAATAAACACAGAATGCATATTGACAAACAGGACAGTTTGCCATTTGTTCATTAGGATCTCGACTAACTGGATATTGACAATGACGTCTTGGACAATAAACTATGTCTGTCATAGTATCCAACGTAACATTTAACAATATAGAATCATATTTGGCAAACAATTCTGGACTAACCAAATCTTTAATCTGAATAAAGAAATATAATGTGATTAATATTTTATATATGAAACAAAGTACATAACTATTATAATATTTGTTTTATATACAGAGTGTCGCAGTTTTCACTGAGGATCAGTTTCGTACAACATGCAGTTTTGTTAAACACTTTACTCTTATATATAAGACACCTTGTATATATAATATAATATATATATATAAAACACATACTTGTCCAGGTGTTGCTTCGGAAGTACATTTTGGTTCGGGACAAGAAATATCTTGTACATCACCATCTTTAATTTTGACTTCTACATAACCGGTGATGCAACTTTTACAAAATATATGAGAACATGGTAAAAATTGGAAACAATGTTCTCCTAATTTATCTGTAAAACAAATATTACAAGTATACATACTTTTATTGAATTCAATTTGATTACGTTTCTCATTATAATCTATTAACACTTGTATTGGATTCTTTCCATAGGGACAATCGGAGAAAGCCCTTTTATCTATTCTTCTATTTTCTATTCCTTTGAAACGTTGCCTTTGAAATTCCTTTTTATTAGTTTTATAACTACAACTACTTCTATTGCTGTTATTCAAATCTTTAGCAGTAGTTTCTTTTGCTTCTTTCTCATCCACGTGTTTACTTGATTCTTCAATGCTTCTATCAAAATTCTGCACTTTATCCAAAGTTATTTTATAAGACGTATAAACAGTGTTCATGCTGATAGATTCTTTTATATTTAAATATTGTAAGGTTTCGTACTGTAAAAATGCAACCCATAAATACAATATTTCTTGGCCTTTATTCTCTTCCCATAAATTATCTAACTTTGTGCACAATTTAGCAAGCGATGCATAACATAACCAAACTGAAGACAAGGAAAACATTGGCGGTGAAGTTGAAGGATAATCTTCTGGTAATGTAACATACAATGATAATGGTGGTAAATGTGATATTTGTACTTTCTCTGTCGACTCTTCTGGATATCTATTATCTTTATACGTAAAATAATATCCTTCTGGTAATGTTATAAATATCTTGAAATTACATTGATAAAGTTTATCCTCGTTGTTATAAGAAAATTCTTCTTCATTGTAAATACTTTCTAAAGCAGTAATTTCATCTTTCTGTTTTTCCGTATCCATTGTAATTGATTTATTCTTCAATGTTTCCTTTTTATTTATTATTAGTATTATTATTTGTTTCTTCTTGCGTATGACGTCTTATACTTTTTATAATACTTATCTTTTATTTTCCTCTTTGGTAAATAAAGTATACCGGAATAGAGGTTAGGTTGTAAAATCAATGTATTAATTCGACTTTTCAATAATGAATTTTTTTAATGCGTTATTATTAATTCTGACATAATTACCAACCTCACAAATTCAAAATAATCAAATAGAATTATCTATTTTTAATAATCACTATAAATTCGTTGAATTAAACACTGAGGAATACTATCGAACTATGAATGACCGATTGAACTACAAATTGTATAAGAAAGGCTTCTCAATTTGAAATATGATTCAAATTTATATTTAATTTTTTTAATATATAATTAAGAAGAAAAAAACAAGGAAAACAAAATTCTTTCATTTTAATCTTTAAAACATCAATAATAATTTGCATCGATCTATTTCTAATGTATTTCTACTTTTTTTCTTTTATTATTTTTTCAAATTTTAAAAAGAGCGGGAAAATTGTAACTTTTAAAATCAACATTAAAACGTTAACAATTATTTTGATCGATGTGCATAATATATTACAGATAATTTATATTTATTCGTCTTCTCGAATAAAATTATATTTATTTCTATATATTTTGTGTTCATTCATAGTTTTGACTTGCTTTTCTTTGAATGTTATTCAATGAACAAGTACCAGTCAGTCATGTACACGCGATTATGATAGTATTTGTTGTTATAGAATAGTGAAACGATTTTGTTTACAATAAAAATCATGTTAATTAATTGATAAAAAAGATTGCAACATAAATTTAATTTGATATCATCGTGGTTGAGTTATCAATTTTTATATTCACGTAATAACCTCGTACATGTATGTCAACGGGAGATTACGCCGATATTTTGGATTTCATTTATTTGACTACACATATACAAAGTTTATTTTCTCTTTTTTTTCTTTGTTTCTTTTTTTCAATTAGTGCTAAATGAATTTTGAAAGTGAAATGTGGCAATTAATTTTTCCATTATCCATCAATGTTATTATGTCAATTGGTGCATATTTTTTTACCATTAATATAATTCCTAGATTAAAAGATCTGTTCATTAAAGCTAACCTATATGGAATTGATATGAGTAAGAGGAACAATCTGAAAGTGTAAGTTATATGAACAAATATTTATCAAAACAAATGAATATTTTTTTAGAAATGACACATTTTTACCTTTATTAACTTCATTCTTACAGTCCAGAAGCATTAGGGGTTGTTACAGGATGTATATTTCTTATAACAATGTTCTTATTTATTCCTGTACCATTCACAGATTATATTTTTAAAAATGAACATTTTCCACATAACGAGGTAAATCAATATACTTATGTGATTTTCAATAAATATTAACTGACATAGAAAATAATTAATAATAAATGTATACAGTGTTTTTTAAAGATATGTGTATAAATCACTTTAGGGTTAGTTTCAAGTACACTAAAGTAAAAAAAAGAAAAACTATCCTTGAAATGATGTCCACATATGTTGTAGAGAAAAAAATTCTAAATTTGAATATTGGAATGAAGTTAATAATTTGTAAACTTACATTACAGTTTGTTGAATTTTTGGCAGCTCTACTTTCTATTTGTTGTATGCTGCTTTTGGGTTTTGCCGATGATGTTTTGGATCTTCGTTGGCGACACAAATTATTATTACCTACTATTGCCACTTTGCCACTTTTAATGGTCTATTATGTAAACTTTAATTCAACATTGATTATGGTGCCAAAACCTTTAAGATTTTGGCTTGGATATTCGGTAGATTTATGGATATTCTATTACGTTTATATGGGAATGTTAGCAGTATTTTGTACAAATGCTATTAACATATTGGCTGGTATAAATGGTTTGGAAGTTGGACAAAGTTTGATAATAGCTATCAGTATAGTAATATTCAATATTGTAGAGCTATCTGGAGATTTGTGGAAAGCTCATAGATTTTCATTGTACTTTATATTTCCGTACATAGCAACTTCTCTTGCACTACTTAAATATAATTGGTAAGTTTAATCACTTGACAAGTATTATAATAAATGATAAAGAAATATTTATAATTTATATTAAAACAAAAGGAGATTTTTGTTTTTTGAAGTGAAAACTTCTTTAGAATTGGTATGATTTGAAAAAATGTAACGGAGCGGTGGGAGAAAATGAAACAACCGCGATACTAAATAAGAAGAGAATACAATTTATCCTACATCAGATATTTTATATTCGTCTGATTCTCTCGAAAATTAGTTTTTGGAAGATTTCACTTTTCTAACACGTGTGATCTGCACACATGTTTCTTTTGTTTTGTTTTTTCTCAATTAAAAGTAGAATTATATAGGCCATTCATTTCTTTATAAGTTATATATGTATAAATCATTTAACATTCATATTTTAATCAACATAGTACTTTAGTATATAAATTCAGTATATAATAATAATAATAATATCATACAATATATGCTGAGTAATGAGTATGAAGTAATATCACAGTCAGATTATGACCAGTGTCTCAATAGTAGTCTAACTTAGCGTAAAAATTTTCTATCAGCCAGTCATATTTCCATGTGTTATTGAGTACAGTTTCAGGAGCAAAATACAAATCATGAGATTTGGAGACCCTTAAGAGATTAGTTTTACCATCTATCCATAATCCACTTCCTATAAGATCTTCTATAAAAGGAACATCAATCCTTTTCTCAATTTTTGGCATTTTGTTAGATTTGTTTGTATTGCGAAGGTTAATTATAATATTAGCTGGGGCTTGACATAGATAACAATACCATCCTCCATAATGATTTAAATCTCCAATTACTAATCCGAAAACATCTCTTTCGTTAGTTTCTTCCAATAATTGTTGTTGTTGCAGAATTATAGAATTAGACTTATATGCTTCACGCATTAATCCGATAGTACACGCGTTAAGTGTTATTGTTGTTTTAAGTGGATGTTGCCAATAAAATCCATAGATCAACCATCTTAATCTGAAGCCTATCGGTTGAGGCCATCCATCGTATACTTTAAGGAACATCAGTGCTCTAGAATTTAATATTTGTTCTGGTTCAGTCATTACATAAATATCATCGTCTCTTAAATTCTTCACGGCAGTCTTTACTTTCTCCCATATGTACTTAGATAGTACTCTCGATGGTTTGCGAGATTTTGTTGCTGCATTAATATATAAAATCTTTTTTTGTTCCCGCTGCAACAATCCTTTAGATAATTTATGATGAAAATTATCTTCTGCACCATTAAAATCACAAATTACAAATAGATCAACTACGTCGTATAATTCTTCTACAATAACTTCTGCAATTGCCGAATTATATTCGTTTAAGTAAAAAGTATGTATTATACGTCTAGCTATTTTACGATGTTTCAATTTAATATTTTGTTTAGATGCCATGATCGCTCTCCATACCACTTCGGGTTGTCCACAGTCTGTCCCGTGCCAACCTTGATTGCAAATACATTTTTCCGAGATTTCGTTAATCCCCATTTTACGATCATCGACCCCATGCTTCCAGCATGTAGTATGATTGTATATTCGAAATAATTGAAAAGTTCTGATATCATTTAGGTATGTCTCACCGCTGATTGTCTGATATTTTGGAAGTCTTTTGTGTATTGTTCGTTCTGTATGATGACCCTACAATTAAATAATAATTCAGTTTAAATAATATTTCTTTTGAAATAGTCAAAATCTTCATAGAACAATATACATAGATTTTTGTCTTGTTATACCTGAGTTTTTTCAAAGTTAACAAAACTAACAGAGCTACGTGTACTTGCAACAACTATTTCAGATGGCGGAGTTGTTACAACGTAAACCATAACAATAAGAACTTGTAAAACCAACAACGTATAAAGTAACGCCAGCTTCCCATCTAGGCGGGTCTGCATGGCACTATTCTCAAAAAAAGAAAAGCTTCAGTTTTTCATTTTACGTCTTTCTCTACGTATCTTTCCTGAAGCAAGACATATTTCTTCTACCTAAATACAATAATCAATATAATCTGAAAATAAAAACTTTTCTAAGTCTAAGTTTATTAACAAATTTACATGTTTTTTTTTTTTTGGTTTCCTTATATATTTCATTAATAACAGACTTGAATAATTCTAGCCCATTATTGTTGTATAATTAAAAAAAAAAAAAGATCATATTACAAACATATGTAATATATTAACACAAATTTGAATATTTTCTTTTTAGAATGGTATATATATATATATAAGATAATTATAATTGATGATCCAAATAATCAATTAAAGAAATATAATAGGAAATACCATATGAAGATATAATATATTTACAATAAAAGAGATAATTAAATGCAAATGTGTATTGTATAATTTGATATAAAAAACTTACAATGAAACGTGACGAGGATTCAATGCCCCCGCGACGTGACGTTCTAGTCGTGACGTCACTGTTCTCCAACGTGCCATTTAATTTTGAATGGTTCCTTATGACTAGAAGACAACAGCAGCGTCCTCGCTGACTATACGATGTTGACTATACGTGTTCCTATACGATTTTCGGTATTCCGTTGATAGGAAGATCGTTTTTAGTTCTACAGTAAAACATATTTTATTTTTTTATTTTTTTTAATAAATTTCCTAGGATTATAACCTTAATATTGTACTACTCCTTAATTGAGATTTCTTCCTTTAATCTGAAACTCTTACAATCTTTCTGAGGACTTACTTGAAATCGTCTTACATGTTCTTATCCAAACCACGCCCGAATGGGCGACTATACTCGTGTGTCTCATCGTTCATTCGTCAAATTCCTCGGCAAGCGTGATCGTGACTATTCGTAAGGCGCACGCGTCCTTGGTTTGGACTATTTTAGAAAATCGTCGATCATGAAATGTTCAATGTAGAAACTGTATGTTATTTTAGTCATCTTATATTCTTCTTTGACTAGCATATATATAATTGTTTTTTTTTTTTTTTTTACATAAAACTATTACTATATTTCTTATTTATATTTATACATTTTTATATAATAAATTATATATATATATATAGTATGATATAGTATAGATAGTATATATATTATTATATTATATAGTATATATATATTTATTATTATTATTATTATATTATTTATAGGGTGAACCAAAAGTTCATACGTTTTTTAAATTAATATTACTACAGTAAATTTGACAATAACAATAATCTATTATGCAATTTTAAAGTAAAGTTTCAACACAATAAACGCCACGTACTTTTCATTCACCCTAACATTATATATATATATATATATATATATATATATAAATCATTTGATTGTAATAATATGTATACATTTAATTTATAAAATAATAATATGTAATATTAAAATATTCTTATTGCATTTAAGGTACCCATCGAAAGTATTTGTAGGAGATACATTTTGTTATCTGTCTGGAATGACATTTGCAGTTGTTGGTATTATTGGACATTTCAGTAAAACCACTTTATTATTTTTTATCCCACAAATCATCAATTTTCTATACAGTGTACCACAACTGTTTCATTTTGTACCATGCCCTAGACATAGACTTCCAAAGTAAGTTCTTTTTTTACTTTTCGTATCAAATAATAACATTTATAATTAAAATTCTAAAAAAGAAAAATATAAAAAGAGATAAACAACATTAATTTTATATGTCTGTAGGTATAACAAAGATACAGATCAATTGGAAGCCAGTGTCACTGTATTCAAATATTCTGAACTAAATCCTTTAGGTATGTTGTCATTGATAAATTGGTTTTTGTTTGTTTTTTTTTTTTATCTAGATCGTAAGATAATTTCTTTTTATTTTAAATAGGTAAATTTTCAATGTGGATATTTAGAACTGTAAAAATTGTCCAATGGCAAAGTAGTGACGAAGATACCGTAATATGTAATAACTTAACTTTAATCAATTTTTTATTAATTAATATTGGACCAACAAAGGAACCTAAGCTAACATTAATTTTAATGTTAATACAGGTATTACTTCTAACGATATTTTATACTAACTGTATATATAGATTTTTCGTTTCTTTTTTTTTATATGCAATTATATGTACACTTTAATATATATATATGAATCTTTTTTTTAGGTTTTTTGTAGCTGTTTAGCATTTGTTATACGTTACCCATTTGCTTCAATATTTTATGATATCTGAAGTATAGAATAAAAACGATAAATATTTATATCTGTGTAGTAGTAAGTGTTACATACTTCTTTGTATATAAAAGATTTTGTAGTAATATGATTTCTACTACTGTGATTTTTGTTTTGTTTTATATTAAATTAAATATAGATTTATATATGTAAATTATAAATAAAAATACATATGAAAGGCATATACTTTAAAATATCTTAGAAATGTACAATTTCTAAGTAAGACTGTTAAATATGTATATATCCTAAAATTAACATTAACATTCATGTCATAAGTTCCTTAATAAGAGGTAATTGAAAGGATAAAGATATAAATGACATAATTTTATTATATAAGCTTATATAAGTTTTTAAGTCTGTTGTATAAATTGTGTATAACTTGTTTAAAAACTTTCTGTAATCTTATGTACAAGATAATAAAAAAAAAAATGTATTTCAATTAATGATTAGAGAACTTATCGTTTAATTAATATATTATTTACTTCATATTCTTTTTTAATTTATAATAAAAAAAAAAAACAGAAATTAATAAATGACATTATAAATCAAATAATATCGGAAAAATGTTAAAGAATGAAAAAATATATAGCCTTTCATAAATACTTGATACAAAAAATGATACTGAGGATAATCATATTATCTGTACTAATATTGTTTTAAATGAGACACTCTGTATATATATATCAAGTTTGTTCGATAATGTTTTCAGTACTATTCAATGTTTTCAATGGATGGAATATAATATAATAAATTATTATGAAGTATAAAACGTTCGATAACTTTCACTTCGAAATCGGACATTTAATATTGACTCAATAATATTATCATTCATAGTAAATTTAACTGTTAATTATAAATGCTATACAGTATTACAACAAAAAAATGAGATCATTTTAAAAATAATCTCTAAAAAAAAAAAAAAAGAAATATAAAGTTAAGAAATTATATGGCAATTTTAAAAATACAATCAAAAATTGATTATGAAAAATATTGAAATGAAATAGCAACGACATAAAAGAAAGTACTAAACAATCAATCATAGTGTACACACATTACAAGAAAGTTTTGCCAATAGTAAATATATACATATATATAATATATATAAACAAATAAGTAAAAGAAAAATTATATATATTATATATAAATATATATAATATGTAAATTTATACTATAGCTTCATACAGGAACGTATTTCTTTTGCATTTGTTCGAGCAAGGAATTAATACATTTTCAAATTTTATTTTATACATTATTATACCTATTATTTCAAAATTTTCATGACATAGAAACTTAAAAGATTTTATGACATATTTAGAAAATGTTGAAAATCTGGATCTATTCCTAATTTGTCTCTTATGGCAATCTGCGCTTTTGCTCCATCCCTTAAACTGAAAATATGTGTGAGTTCCATTGATGTGCGACCTAGTTCTATAGCTTTATCAAACAGTTTTATTGCTTCTTCTAAATTTCCTCTATAAAATATGATATAAGTATTAGTCAATTTTATCAATTAAAGTCAAATTCATCAATTGAATCGCTTATTGTGAAAAAAACAAAAAAGAATTTACTTATACACCACTTTCATAATAAATGATTCAATTATGTAAATATATTAATTATGTATAATATTAAAAATTTAATGTACCTTTGTACTTCTATCGTTGCTAAAGTTTCATATCCAAATTTACACTTGTCATCAATTTTCAATGCTTCTTTTATGTATTCGACAGCTTTATTAATATCATTACTCCATTGTAATTGCATTAATCCTCTATGCACAAATGTAGTGGCATTATATGGATCTTTTTCAATTGCTTTAGCAAAATATTTATCTGCTGAAGCATAATCCAATGTTTCTGATAACACCTGTATTATATAATGATATGTATAGATATATTCGAATATTTAAAATGTTACATTATAATAATAATAATAATGTATAATAGTATGCAATAGGGTCTACTATAATATAAAATAAACATAGAATATTTAATATACCTCTGCATACAATGTATAACATTCAGGACAATCAGGGAATTTGTCAATTATTTTTTTAAAATTTTCTAAACAAACTTCTACCATTTGTACATCCCTCTTGTTTATGGCATAACGATAATCCGTATAACATTTTTGTACATTTGCCAATGCAAAATCAGGATTTAAATCAACAGCTTTTTGAAAATCTTCTTTTGCTTCATCCATTTTGTCCATAAGCAAATTTATCTACAATTCATATAATACTAAAATTAATTATTCACATTAAAATATATATATATATATATATATCATTTATATAATTTAAAATATTACATATGTAATTATATTACCTGTCCTCTATGATGATAGATATCACTACAATCTGGACTATAATTAACAGCTGATTCAAAATCATCAAAACTTTTTTTTGGATCATCAAGTTGCATATGTAAGCTTGCTCTTTGGATGAAAGCATTAATTCTTATTTCTGTATTTGTAGAATTACCAGGTTCATCTATAATTGTGTTAAAGTCTTCTAATGCTGCTTCATGTTTTCCTAAGAGTAAATAAAATGTTGCTCTTAGAAGTATTATTTCCAATCTCAATGGTAAATCTTGTAATCGTATGTTTTCAATTTCATCTGTACAAAGTGATATTATGTTATCATAATCTTGATCTTCTAATGCTTTTGTAATTTTCATACAGCCTCTGAAGTATTAGAGAAAAATACATTAAGAATATAATTATTTAAAGATATCAATTAAAATCATTGATGAATACTTACGGGCGTTCCGTAGAACATGAAAGAATATTAATAACTTCTGTTACACCACTATGAAACGAAGTGAGGTATTTTTTGATAAAATGCTTGCTTGGCATTATTAACTTTTTATTTGCCCAATGTTCTTGAGCACGTTGTTTACCTATAAAAATAAACATTTTATTTTCAATCGAAAGGGAAACACATATGAAAAGTTCAGCTTTGATTCGAAAGTTTTCAAAATGATATTCCAATAAAAAACAATATTTACCAAGTTTTTTAAGAACTCTATCAGCTATTGTTAGGGCAGATTGATTGGTAAATCGTTGCAAGAAACACGCAGTGGTAACATCTTCTAAGGCATGTTCTAAATCATTGGTATATTCCAAAGCTTTCGCTCTACGTAAAAATGCTTTGACGTATTTTGGATTTAATTCTAATGCTTTCGTACAATCTGCTGTTACTGCGCTATATTTTTTCTATAACATAATATTTAATTCGTGTATATATACATATTGATTATAATAGTGATTATCTATACGATTAGGAAGACAATTGGTACCAAATGTTCGTAAGCTGCAGCTCTGTTTTGATAATATATAGCTAATTCTATTTTATTATCTTGTGGACAAGCATGGATGGCATTATTATATAAGGTTATGGCTTCGTCAAATTTTCCCATTTTAAAGTGAACATTGCCTTCGTCCTTAAATTTTTTTGCCTTTTCTAAGGGTGTCTACAATAAATGAACTTTTAGTATAAATCAATGAAAATTTTATTCGTTTATAATTCATTAATATTATCATTAAAGTAATGATTTTTAATTCACAGTATAAATGAATAAATAGTATATTAAAAATTGATTGACATTAATTAAATTAAAAGCGAACTTTAATGTGTCATGAATATTAATCTGTCATACACTATGAAACATTGAATTATGTGACATGTTTCTTTAAATTACAAATAAATATATCTTACGTTTTATTAAGATAATATACACGATCAATGAAATTTGTAATTATATTTCTAACCTCAATTTCTGGTGTGTTCTCAGTCTTCGAGTTGCAATCTCCATCGATTGAAATTTGCTTATCGTTCTTATTAGTAGTACCATTTTCACGGGAGCCATATTTAGATTTACCACGTTCTGGTTCCGAGCATGGTTTTTTATTATTTTTATAATACATATAACCAAGTCCCAAAGCTACCGGAGCTCCTACCGCTAAAGCGAGTTGCCATTTTGGTAAGGCACTGCTGGTTACACTACCCACACTGTTTGCTGCTGGCATACTTTATTATCAAGAATAATTTAATTATTTTCCAAAATAATTCTTCTTCTTTTTATCTTGTTCTATTTCTTTTTTATTAATTTTTCTTCCTTTCTCTATCTGTCTTTCTGTTTCTCTTTCACCGTTGCTCACACCGATACGCTGCTGGAGAGCGTTTGAATAAACAGAGTTTTACGATCATGCGTAATAATTGTATTCGTATAAAAGATGAAAGAAAATAATCTTCTATTTTCTAGTTCATTCCAGTTTTAATTTTAATCTATTTTAATACAGAAGAACTTACATTGCCTTTACAAAATACGTTTCACCCTACAATTAATCACACTAATCTGTACCGTGAACTACTTCACTTCCTTGGGTATACGATTACCAACGTTATAACTTATAATACCGTTTAGTTCTTTATCTCGCTGCATCGAGAAATTATCTTTTGTCATAGATACCCTTGTGTATTACTCATTTTTTCTTATTTGTTCCAAAGTTATATAAGATAATTTTTATTGTTTCATTTATATTGTTTTAAATTTACAATTCTTTTATCTATTATTTATTTTTATTATTCTAAAATGATATGTAATAATAATTTTGTAATGAAACGTTGTGATGGATAGTTCTAGTGATAATTAGTTTTTTCTTAAATAACATATTATTATTATTATTATGTTTAATATTATTATTGTAAAATTATAATAAAATAATTAAACAAAACGTTATATTAATATTCTTTGTTTTCAGGATATAAATTTTAACGCTGTTTGTCCATGCGTTTAAAAATTGCGCGCTCTTTTTATGCGCACGCGCAGAAAAGATGATCTGTCAACAGGAACGATGCTTTATCAACTTTCATGTTAGAAGCTTGTTAAATTTTGAAGAGGTTATGAAGTTAGAGAATCGTCACAAAAGTTATCAAATTTTTTGAACGATGCATATTAGTCGAAGTAATATAGTATATGCAAGCAAATATAATTAAAAGGTGTCGTTTTTTAAAGCTAATATTGTATCTCGTTTAAATAGTGACACTAGTCAAAATGGCAATACTAGAGGAAGGCAAGACGTGGTACGTCATTATAAGAAAATATTATTTTTTAATATCAGTAGTTTTTATAACAATTATTTATGTTTAACACATAATTTAACGTCACATTTTTTATTTACTATATTTAAATAATTTTGTTAAAATTTGTTTTAAATTTCTATATGTATATAGTTATCAACTTATCGTAAATATGTTTAGATATTTCGTAATATTTATTATTCCATTTAAATCAATATTTTTAATATATAAATTTAAATATTGTTTAAAACTAATAAACAAAATTCCAATTCTATATTATTATTGATAAATTGTTTTAAAAATTAAACAAAGTAGAGCTTATTTTCATTATATTTTTTTTACTTTCAATAATTATGTGTGAATACTATCAGTTAATTTAAAGCTTCTTTATCTCTTATTTATTTTTCTGTTATACACACACACCTATATATACTTTTGCTAACACACATTTATGATAACATGAATAAATATTACTAATAATGAGTTTGAAATATAATAACCAAGAATTATCTGAGATAATAAAAATATCTGTTTGAATAATGAATTAATTACAATTAATGAATAATTTAGGATACTGGAATTAGAAGCAGCATTGCTTGATACTGAAGCACCATCTGCGTCTGATATTTATGCAATATGCAGAGGTCAAGCAGTACCTGAAGATCTTAGACCAGATGTTTGGCAAGCATGTTTAGATGTTGCTGATCGAGGTAATCAATTAAGTCAATTTAATGAAGTATTTGATTTACCGGAACAAAATACCATACGAGAAGATTGCGTAGAATTTGTTGGTAAGTTTGTTTCATATTTGTATTATTTCAACATGAAATAATTCACAATTCAATGAGTTTTGTTTTTCATTATCAATATAGCAAAACTTGGAAATGAGGATGAAGATAAAGTGTTCGTTGTTTCCGATTTGGAATCAATTATAACATATTATTGTAAAACTAAAGGAGTACAATATGAAAAAGGAAATGGTTGGTTAGAATTACTTGGTCCGTTAGTAGCACTAAAATTACCACGCGCATCAACATACAATTTATTTGAGGCAATAAAAGAGTTATATATTCCAAGGTAACAATTTTTATTATCATATGAATTTGATTATTTCAATACGTATAACGTTCATTGTATTTTACAGAGGTGAAATATACAGTGCTGTATTAAGACTATTATTGTTATATCATGAACCAGAATTGTGTTCCTTTTTGGATACAAAAAGGGTATCACCTGATCAATATGCAAAAGGATGGGTGAATACTTTATTTGCTGGTGTATGTTCATTACCAGCTGTATGTACAATGTGGGATTTGTATTTCATGCAAGCTGATCCTTTTTTTATGTTATTTCTTTCTCTTATAATGGTAATAAATGCAAGGTTAGAAAACACAATTAATTTTTTACTTAATTGTATAAAATTATTATTTCAATTAAATCATTTCGTTCATTTCAATATTTTTCTACAGAGAGCAAATATTAAGCATGAAAGATGAAGATAAAGAAAGTATAATAAATGCCATATCAATGATGCCATGTGCTTTGGAAGCTGAAGATGTAACAGATTTTTGTTCATTAGCACAATATTATGCAATGAAAACGCCATCGTCTTTTAAACACGACCTATACCCTGTTATGTTTGGTGATAATTATGAAAATAAATTGATATCGCATGCTTTATGTTTACCGGTATCTGCACAAGAATTAGTAGAAAATACTATTGAAACTCCGCCCATGTCTAACAATTCTGTTGAATCGGTTAGATTTTTTTTAGTTGATTGTAGACCTGCAGAACAATATAATGCAGGACATTTGCCAACTGCATTTCATTTGGACTGTAATTTGGTATGTTTTTTATTATAAATACTATATGATAAAATTTATATTAACATATATATTATTGTTTTAGATGTTACAAGAACCAGCTGCATTTGCTACTGCGGTACAAGGATTATTACAAGCACAACGTCATGCAATAGCTGTTGGTTGTTACGCAGGAGGAGAACATCTTGTCTTTTTAGGTAGTGGCAGACAAGAGGAAGATCGATATACTCATATGGTAGTGGCTTCTTTTTTGCAAAAACACACTCAATATGTGAGCATGGTTACTTCAGGGTATCAAGGTATAATCAAATATATTCTATACATATCTTCTAAACATGAGAAACTTAGCATTAATATAGCATTAAATATAGACACTTGATATGGCATCAAAATAATAATAATAATAATAATAATAATAATAATAATAATAATAGATTGTATTAAAATTTTGTAGCAATACATGAGTATTTTGGAGACGAAGTGGTTTCTAGTTTGGTCGATCATAATTCGCAACATTGTTTGGTATGTAATGCAAACATGTCGGAGACTAATTCTAACGAAGCAACTCCAAATAAAACTAAGAACAATAATATCGATCTGTTTGGAAAAATTGGTATGGTAATGAGATTGAAGAGTCAAAAAGTAAAAGGAAAACTTTTTGATTATATAGTTAATCCTTCTGCAAGTGTTAATAGTAATATGGATATGAGGGGTAATAAAGATGTAGAATATATTAGACGATCAAGAAAAACACCACCAGTTTTTAGTATTGATGATGATCAAGAATTAGGTGAGTTAATAATCAAAACTTTAATTATTTATATAGATATATATATACTTATTGAAAACACATGCAAGTTTTTTTTTAGATATGACAATGACCAATAATGAAAGTGAAGAACCTATCGAGGTTGTGTCTATCCAACAATGGATGAAAGATCCTAAATTATTACATTCCTTCAAGTGTAAAGAAGTTAAAGTTAATGGAGACCTTTGTAATAGGTAAATCAAATTTTAATTTCAATTGACTGAGATAGATATGTATTTATTCGAAATTTTCGTTTTACAGCTTATTGTTAATTACTGATAGTCATCTCATTGTACTCCGTGAGATACAAGAACGTAAAGGTGCAGCACACGTAATTGTTAAACGTCCTTTAACTAGTATTGTTAAAATAACGTCCAGAAAACGACATTCAGACCTAATTACTTTCAAATATGGTACTACACAATTTAATCATACAGTGATCACAGATATGGATAAATTTCTTATACCTAATGCTAGCGAAGCAACTACATTAATCACAGAACAAATTCTAAAACAATTGGAACCATCTAACGAAAGTAATGTAAGTTCTAAATGAGTATAATAATTGAATTATAGTATATAATGATTTTAATTGCAGAATAAATTCATTTGTGAATAATATATTTATTATAAAGTTTTTAATTTATCTTATATATACATAAATATAAAATATTATAAATGTTTATCTCTGCTTAATACAGTATATACATATTTATTTTAATAGTTAACATAATTAAATTCATAAGGTACTACAAAATCGGTAGACCATGATAACATTTATTATAATTAATAATAATGAAGAATTTACATAATTTCTCTTTGGATCAATTCATATATTTCATATATATATCTACAAAATCATAGATTTTTATTGTATTATAGGATAACTTATAAAACCTTGCGTTGTGAGCTAATGGCCCGAGTCTAGTCAAAAATTTGTCATGTTGTACATTATGCGAAGAACTTAAATTGTTTCTTTTTTAATAAATCATTATATGTGAAATATAAGGAAAAGAAATATTGACTATATATAACATTTAATAGTAGCTTTCATATAAACACATTTTGCCTTCAATAATGTTGATACACACACATATACCATTTTATATTTATATTTAACATATATGCCATATAGGAAAAACATATTTCATTTCATTTCATTTTATTTTTCACACAAATTTTATAAACTGGCTGTGATAGAAACTATGATTCTATTTAATAGATTTTAACAAGTTCTTAATGCATAATGTACATGCAAGACTGAGGGCTTCAATATACGTAGATTGGAACTTAAATAGTGGCAACTATTTATTCACAACCGATACAAAAGAGTTACATGTTTGCACCTGTTACTGTCTTTCAAAGTAGTTACCAGCGTTGTGTAGAACCCGTTAGTAGAACCTGTTCTGTTGATGGTGCAAATGAAGTGGTCTACTGCCTGTCGAATCTCTGAAACAGTTCTGAAGCGAATGCCACGATGGGTTTCGCATGAATTGACGAAATACAGTAATGGATGCGTTACAAAGCTGCTCAGACGTACTTAGGGCACTATGAGCGTGAAGGAGAGGCTTTCTTACGCCGTATCGTATCACTGGATGAGACATGGCAGTAGACTGTTCCATTCGCACCATCAACAAAACAGGCTCTGCTGACGGTATGCTACGCCTTCCACATGGCTGGCAACGGGTTCTACACAACACTGGTGACTACTTTGAATGATAGTAACAGGTGCAAACATGTAACTCTTTTGTATCATTTGTGAATAAATAGTTGGCACTATTTAAGTTTCAACTTACGTATTACAAAAACTCAAAATAAAAAAACAATATATATATAATCGAATAGCAAATTATAATTCATTCTTCAACATTTCTAAACGTAATATAATTATCATGGTATCAATATAAATCTATGAGATATCGTTGAAATTTTCTATTACAAGTTTACATTATTTAAAGTACTTAAAATATTAACTTAAATGAATGATGTGAGTGTTATATTACTCAAAGGCAAATTAATCATTCATTTTAAAAGATATTTTCATTTTATATAATTATGATGTAACGCAATTATATATGTATTGTATTTTGTCTTACATTAGTGATTTGTGAAAAAATAAGTTTTTTATATAGAAAAAAAATAAATTCATACAAAATGTGTTAATTAATTTTAAAATTTGAACATAAAAAATGTTATCATTCTTTTTTGTGAAATTATATTTGTCTTTTTGAATATCATAAAAAAATGTCCATTTAAATTTTGTTGACATAAGCTATTAGTATAATACATATATATACCAATATTACAATATTATATGAATCATATGAAATCTAGTTGAATCTATTGAAAAAAAAAATTCAAACAAAATAGTACTGACTTTGTATTGCCTTTATTCTTATCATATAAAACTCCATTTTTACGATAAATATGAAATGTTTAATAAAATAATTGCTATTAGGAAAATTAATCATTATTTCTTCAATATATATATATATATAAATAAATATACATAAACTTATTTCAAAGTAAAGAAAAAATTGATCCTTAAAGTCTAATTAAGAAGTATCTTGATAAAAATATTTCTAATTCATAATTTTCTATGCTCTCACAAATAAAAAACAAAAAATAATAATACATTTATTACTTTTATAATCGAATTAATAAATACTGTAAATTACAGTCTCTTACGCATTAATAGATTTATTTGTTTATTTATTATACACTGATTTATATCACAGACTTAAGTAGAGAAAGACTGTTTTAAACAAATTGGCTTGTAATATTGATTTACATCAGTTTTTAGCTACATAATTTTGAATACTAATTAATGAAATTAATCCTTTCGCTATGGGCGTATTTTCTGCGGTGCTACTTCTACTGTAACGGGCTGTTAATACGTGCAGCATCGAAATTGCAGTTTATTTTTAAATAATTTTGTTGTTGATATTAACGATTTTTAATTAAAAAAAAACAAAACACTAAAATTACATGCCCAGTGTGGGATATTTGACTTAGTGCTATAACTGCATATGTTCGTCATATGTAAAATAGGGCCACTATAGTGGCCCATAGTATCTCAGTGGCATCTTATGGAGGACCACTATAGTGGTCCATAGTAGCGAAAGGATTAAATTTATATTATACTGTTATTATATTATATAAATATTACATTTGTACAATATAAGTAGGAAAACAAAAGAAAAGAAAACAAAAGAAAACAAATTTCATGTTTGAGCTTCCAAAGAAGAACATCTTAAATAAAATATTTAACAAACAGTAAATTACATAAATTAACAATGATATATAAATATACATTAAACTTATTCATAGAGAAATAACATTTAAAATAATTAGACGAAACATTATTATGGAAATGTAAATAAGAATATATGTATTATAGAAGACTATGTATAATAAATAATTATAAGTCACAGCAAAACAATTTAACAGAAGAAGAATCTTATTTTTAAAAAGTAAATCTATTCACCTGTTCATTTTTTTTTTGTTTTGTTTAGAGAAAAGAAAAGAAAAAACCTTTTTTTGAGGTATCATCATATTTATCAGAGGATATGTGTTATCATCTCCAATTAAAAAAAAAAAAAAAAAAAAAAAAAATAAAAACATGATTTAACATAATGTACAAATTTAAAAATGACAAAATTGACTGATAAGTAATAGTAAAATGATTACCTTTCTTGTTTTAATACTGATATGAAAGAAATGATAATATAGAACTATTGTAGATAACGAATGAACGTTATTAAGCGGCTTTCTCACGTCCGTTTGTTTTGTATTAATACTTTTAAAAACATGTAATTTTATAATATTTTATATTTTTAAAATAATGTTATATTAAATATAAATAAATAATTATTAATATGGGATCTATAAATTGGGGAGAATTGTTTCCAGGAAGATGGAGTCCTTTTATTTTTCTATCTTATATGGCACTTTTTATTAATCAAGGTAAATTTGAGGTTAAGTTATTATTTTCAATTCATTCACATTTGTCATTTATTTACTGTAATATGATAAATGTTATGAAAAATAGTAATATTTATGGAAATACTTCTTGTTTTTTAAATATAATTATATTATTTTGTAAGAATTATATAAATTTATAAAGTGATTATTTACATGCATTTACTTGTTGACTAATTAAAGTCAAATTATTGTTTATATTGTTTATATGTGTATATATATATATTACAGGAATAATTGTAACATGGTCTCAAAAAAATGGTCAATACGAATACAATATTGTAACAGTGGTATTGTTAACAGAAGTTTTGAAATTAATTGTATCAGCTGTTTTATATTGGAAAGAGTAAGTACATTGAAAAACAAATCTTTTTAATTTTATTAAATAAATATTTAAAAACATTTGTTTATGTTTACAGTAATAAAATATTATCTCTTTTTCAAGAAATAGCAACGCATAAAAAGGGTATGTAATTAGTCATGTAAAAGATTACATTTAATAACATAACATTGAAATTTTAAACAATTGTTATTTTATATTTTTAGTGCTTCTATTATACTTAATACCATCATTTTTATATTGCCTGTATAATAATCTGGCATTTATCAATTTGGCTGCATTTGATCCAACAACTTACTATGTTCTATTGCAATTTCGTGTTGTTATGACAGGAATTATATTTCAGGTTAACCATTTATACATTTATTTTTATTTATCAATGATATTTTCTAATATATATTATATTCTTTTTTGTTTTTTTTTGTTCAGGTTATATTCAAAAAACAATTATCTGTAAAACAATGGCTGTCATTAGTATTGTTGACCCTTGGTTGTATGATAAAACATTTAAATATTAGCGTTGATGGGAATATTAGTGCAAAATTTGTACTAAATAAAAATATATATCTCATCTTTATTCAGGTTAGTCATATATTTAAA
Organism: Polistes dominula; assembly: GCF_001465965.1. Next base: position 71,553 of record NW_015149095.1, read on the forward strand.
ATATAATACTTATATTAGGTCGAGTTATAAATAACTTTCGTTTTTTATGAGACAAAGAATGGCGTTTCTGCGACTGATAAGTGCAAGACACCTTTCATGGAGTTTTTTCTTGCACTCTTTGCAATTGTTCAACGTATCTATTGGATTTTGCTCTCAATATTACCTTTAAAAGGTTCATCAAAGTCGGTAAATACGTCCTGCACTTGGTTCATCTTTTAAGATCGTATCTCCAGAACAGAATTTTACAAACCAATTTCTGACTGCCCTATCAGTTATCAGTCCTGCACTGTATACGCTGTATATTTTTTCAGTTGCCACTTTAGTGCTATTGTCTTGTTTCAATTCCTAAAGCATTACATGTCGTATATGTACTTTTTGCTATCCATTTCAGTGGTTAAGAAAAATGGTTAAATGTAACATTGACTACATCAAAAAGTTGACAGAAGACTAAAACTGAATCCTCATCTATACAGTGATATCGAAAATCCGTTTGTTTCGGTGATTTATAGTAGGTAAATACGAAAAATAGATTCTACGGAAGTTACTTATGACTTGACCTAATATATATATATATATCTATGCTATTGTATTTAGATAGCAAGTGCTGGTGAATCACCCTGTATATATATATATATATATTTGTTTGATAAAACGTATGTTGGTTATTACATAAATAATTAAACATTTTATCTTACAGACTTTTTGTTCATGCTTAGCTGGCGTTTATAATGAATATTTACTCAAGAAAGGAGCTAACATTAATATTTTTGTACAAAATGTCTTCATGTACATTGATAGTATTTTATGTAACGTTATAGTATTTTTAGTATTAATAACATTTCAAACTAATGTTACCGGTATATTTAATAATGTCGGATCTAGTATCTTGATGCAACCCAAAGTAATAATAATAATGTTTAACAATACAGCCATTGGTATAATAACAAGTTTCTTTTTGAAAAATTTAAATTCAATATTAAAGACATTTGCTAGTGCATTAGAATTAGTATTTACAGCAGTTTTATGTTGGCTTATATTCGATATACCTATTTTTATAAATACAGTAATATCCATTGCCATGGTTAGTTATTCTGTAATTTTGTATTCTCAAAATCCGGTTAATAATGAAAAACCAAAGGAAATAGAATCTAAACAATTATTGGTTTAAAACAAATGTCGTACACAAATTAGATTATTATTTAAATATAAAAATAATAATAATAATAATAATAATAATAATAATAATGAATGAATGAATGAATTCTTACAGCAATATAGTCAAAAAGAGTAAAGCTATTAGAATATTATAATATACATATATATATAGAAAGTATTAATTTCAAATCAGTATAAAACTTAAAATAATAAGTTTATTTTATTTGAACAAAGTATTTTTATTCTATCGAACAAATATTTAGTTTATTTTAATTTAACGATCAATAATCAAAGATTTAACTAAGAATATGTGAATGTGATATTTATATATTTTATAGAATTTATAATAATAGTTATTTATATTACTTATTAGAAAGTATATATATATATATATAGGACATTATACGTACAAACGTGTGAAAACATATGTCGTACAAATACACCAATATATATATATATGTATGTATTTAATGAATTAATTAATTCCCAAAGTTGTTGATTTATATAATATATGTCAGAAATTTGTCTTCAATTTTTTCACTTTGGTGATCCTATTTACTCTAGTCGCAAAATATTCAAACGTTTGTTGATAATAAATTGCAAAGAAATTTTATTTTAAAACAGTTTTGTCTAATATACACGAATATAATTTTACAATTGCATTAAAATTACGAATTTAGTTAGAGAGTCGCGACCACCCTCTTTTATGGGGTTGCTATCTACATTTTGAAAAGTCCTGATACATTCTATATAATTATAGATTACATATGTAGAATAGAAACATATTGTTACCAAACTGGAATATTCAAAATGCGAACATGTCACAAAGATTATTATAATTTTATTAAAAATAAAAATATTCATTTAAAAAAATGTCTTTAAGTCAACGAATTATCTTATACCATAATCTGTTAGAATCTTATCGAACTAACCGAGATAATCATGACTCTTTGTTAATAAACAAATAAGAATAAACTATCCTATCTGTCAAGTTGAATGAAACTACACACAGGGTGTAAAATTTGATTAAAATCGGTTCAGTAGTTTAGGAATCCATTGCGGACAAACAACGTGACATCTAATTTATATATATTAAGAAGATTATTAATACAATTATTTTCATTCAACAAACACTCGCTTGAAATGTTGATCAAATAATAAAACAATGGACGATAGAATACTTATAAAAAAAAAAAAAAGAAAAACAAAATATGCTTCAAAATAATAATTAAATAAATTGTAAATTTTTATTAATAATAATAAAAAAATAATTTAAAAAAAAAGAGAAGAACAATTGTAAACTGTTAAATAATTTCATAGTTTTAATATACATTTTGTTAACGTGTACTACTTGAAATAACTAGAGAAGTTAAGAATTATTAAAAGAGAAAATCTCGTGACTGCTTTTTAATAATAAAATGATCAATCGGGAGTCACGCTAAAGGGGAGATAAATATTGAACATCGATAATGGAGGTATAAAGAGGTATTGTTTATCTGACCTTCGAAGAAAAGCTACAAAGTTTCGAATTGCATACAAAAAACAAATCTTTTCATTTATTTGAAGCATAAATAATTATAAAATGATAAATAACACTAGATGTAGCACCATTTTCAATCTTATTTGCATTTACTTTGAGTATGGAAAAAAGAAAAACAGGCTATAAAGAAGGAAGAAAAAGTTGATCGAAGTTGGTATTCGTTCTTCTAACGTCGAAGTAATAGGTTGAAGAAGTTAGAAACAGTTTTACTAAAAGTGGGGATGAAATGGTCGATATTACTTTTGAACCACCATGCTTGCGAGGAACAGGGGCAATAGTCACATGCCGGTCGTGGTCAAGTGAGGATATACAAGTTTGTAGTCAGCACACTTTCGTTTCCTCAAATATACGCGCGTGTATATCCACCATTATAAATATAATTCATTTATTTATTTAATTTGTTAATTTTTACTTACTTACAAATTTTATTATTTCGTTTTTCTATTTTATTTAAATAAAAATTATGATTGGTGAAACAATTGCAACAACAACAACAACAACAACAGTAGGAAGAAATGAGAATAGTAAATATATACAGTAAGTTAATAAAAAAAAAAACATAAGGGTTATTTAATAATTATTATTGTTTAAGTTAATAAATATTAATTTAAACAATAATAATTAATACAAAATTGGAATAATTATGACAGTTAACGTCATTTTTAATTAACCATTAGCGTATTGGACTAAAATTTTACATAACTAAACGTTCGAGCTAATATACAAACATATATATTTATTTATTGAACATTTTTTTTTTATAGAGAAATTAAAAACCTTAAGTTTGTATATTTTTTTTGGGTTGGGTTATTTCTCTTCGCAATTTTGTATTCTAATTTTCAAACGTAAAACGTTTCGAGAAAATGTAAGTACAGTTACAAACACTATCTCATTCTGTATATTATACGGGGGTGAATTTCTTTTGGTTATGCAATCGTGCATTTCGTGTGTACTACTTTTATACCATCCAAGTTCGTGTCGTGAGATTTGACGATAAACTTGGCACAAGTTTTTCCCCCGTTCGGTAGGTCGCTTTTTTTTTTTTTTTTTTTTTTAAAGTACACCTCGAAAAAGGGGGTGAAAAAGAAAGAGAGAGAGAGAGAGGATGCTGATAAATTTATAATAACTAATAAAGTACCCCGATGCTATCCGAACATCCCCCTTGTTGCTTTTAAATATAAATTGGTTCTAACTCGATGAATATAACAAGAGGGTTGAAGTGCAATATTCTAATCAAACTCTATCCCTATATATAATATGAATACACATACACATACAGATCCCACAGGTATATTATATATATATATGTGTAATCATACTAGCTCATAAAAAAGAAAAAATATCATATATCATAAAAATCGTTCGATAAAACGTGTTCATATTGTTGGTAATAAGGTAAGTCACCCTTTCTACGTAATTGTTGCCAGTATATTTTGTTCTGGACACGTGAATGAAAAAAGAGTCGTGTCATATCGAAAAAAAAAAAAAAAATAATAAGAAGTATATAGGTATAGTTAGAAACGATAACGAAATAAGGAAACATCATGGTCGTTGTTAAAGAGAGTTAAGTAAATTATACAGCATTGGTAAATAGGATTTTTATTTTAGTATACGGGTCATTCTCAATTATACAAAATGTTATTGTGATGATGGTTTTTGTAGATTGGATCGTTTTAAAAACTTTCTTGGAAAAATCGAACGATAATTATGATAAAGAAAAAAATTAAAAAAACATGTGTGCATATCACACAAGTTAGAAGTGAAATCTTCAAATAAATAAGTTTTGAGAATAATTTATTATATAATATTATTTGTACTTTTAATTTGTAATTATTTATTTAATTATTAATTTAATTATAAAAATGCGCGCCTGTATGAATGCAACCCTCCAGACACACTTTGAAAATGTTGCTTGCGAGCGTCATCTATTGGGACGGAACTTTTTTGCAGTCAAAACTGTTTATACACGTATGTATGACGGGTTGCCTATCTTTCGGGCAGACAAAAAAATTCCGTCCCAGTAGATGGCGCTCGCAAGTAACATTTTCAAAGTGTGTCTGGAGGGTTGCATTCATACAGGTGCACATTTTTACAATAATTACAAAGAAAGTAAATAATAAAACACCTTCAATCACACCCATTCTAAAGTAGTTTTCACTTGAAAAATAGTTTCGTTAATTTATTCAACAGGATAAAAATTTGTTAAAAAGATCCTTGATAAAAGAAGAAGAATAATAAGAAGAAAAATAGGATGAAGAACAGATGGTTTCAACGAAACGAAACGTGAGTATCCGAGTTTTTCGTGTGTTCCATCGGTTCGACATCTATGACAGGATCTACAAGCTCGGAGGGCCTAAGGCCCCAGGAAACCTCGCCAATTCCTACAAGGACAACATTGTTTTCACACGATTCATTCGTGAACGAGGAACGAAGTCAACATCATCAGCCTCGTCGGAAGATGACTCCATTACCACCACCGACTGGTACACCAATACAACTGACCCCACTTTGGGAACATGTGGTTCGTATTAAATGAAAAATGTTTACTCATATTTTTTTATTTTAATTCTTTATTATATAGTTTTGGCCTTTTTTGTTTTTGCTTGTGAAAAATGATGTGATTGGTATTCATTTTATTGAATTATATTTCTATAATTAATTGATCATTCATTTGAAAATATTGATAAATCAATCAAATAAAAACAAAATGAATTATTATTATAACACGAGAAAAATCACAGTTGAAAATATAAGAAGAAAAAAAACAAAAACAAAAACAAAAACAGAAAAACATAATTCAAACAGGTTCGAACGAGAAGATTTCCAACAGAAATCGATACACGATTGATCTTCGTTGAAATATCGGAAAGATTGCGAGATCCAGAATGGGAGGTACGTCAACACGCAGTTCGTGTTTTAATGGACGTGATGCCAACATTATCCGCAGAAATTGTCGATGAGGTAATGCAACCGGTGGTACCAGAATTGTTAAATAATTTAGGTCATGCAGCACCGGCCGTACGTAAGGGTGCTTTGGACGCATTGAGGGTTTACCTCGTACATTGTTTCGATAGAGAAAGGATCGTTAAAAATGTAAGGATTCAAAGGGATTAAATAATTAACACATTCGTGATCGACATTTTGAAAATTTCTAATTGCATTCTAATGAAGAAATATTTATAATTAAATACAAACAAAAGTCAGTCACGAATATGGTTAAACTTTGACGTAATGGTTGATAATAAATTTGGATTTATGATATAAAATCGTGTACATAATTGTTTAGATATTTCGGGATGGTTTTAATCGACGTGATGCACAGGACGTATTCCAAACTAATTTGATAACAGGAGTTATATTAAGTGCACCATCATTGTTATTCCCATCATCGAATACTACACGTCCTAGCAAAGATATCATCAAATACGTGACATTTTCTTTGGCATCCCGTTTGACCCAAGTTACCTATCAAGAAGCCATTTTAAAATCATTGATGAAAATTCGCGATACGATTGGCAAAGGTGAATTCGACGACATTATTTCCGGTTACGATGGCGAATTGAAAAAACACTTGGAAGTTCTCTGCAAGGTTTACAACGTTAAATCTAGTAAGAAGAACCACCAAACTAAGTTAGCTTTGGAAAGAAAAGAAATGAATAAATTAGAAGAAGATAATGATGATGAAGTTGAACCTAATGATAGAATATGGGATAGCGATAGTGATACATCCGGTATTGTTGAGGAAGAAGATGAAATTGTTGATGCAGGAACTGTACCTTCATCTGCACCACCACCGGCACGCGTGGTATTGGAAACTGAAATAAAATTCAACGAAGAGACTGCAATAACTATGACAATTTTGGAAGAAAAATCAACGAACGATAGCGAGGAAGATGACGAAGCTGAAGAAAGTGGTACAGATGTTAGAAACGAAACGGAAATAATAACCAATGAACGTAACGATAAGAGAAAAACGCCAAGACGAGTACACTTTGGTGGTGAAATTGTTAAATTGAGAACACCCGATAGCGATGATACCGAATCGGTTGTAATAGTTTCTACGAAAACTAGGATACCCCTACCAGTTTCACCTGCAACAAAAATGCCATCTGAACGATCACGTCGTAGATCGATATCACAACCAAATAGTCCTCATTTTGTTAGACGTAAAATTGATCAAAGATTGTCACGATCACTTTCGAATAGTCCTAAAAGAGAATTTTATACACATAATGCTGACCTAAGTCCAAAAAAAGGTATCCTAACGCGAACCAATAGTCCACTTTTTCTTATCGATTCGAACGATCGTCAAACTTCGTTGAACGATAACAAAGATAAACATAATGACAAATCAATAGAAACGGTTTTTAATCGATCTTTATCACCAAAATTAAATAACGTTGAATCTAATCGATCGTTCGTAGAAAATCTGAACAAAGATAAATCGTTCAACGATGATATACAACGAGAAAATGATCATGGCAATGATAATGTTGATAAAAAATTGTTTAGATCGTTCAGCGTACCATCTATGAAAGTTATTGAAAATAATTATCAAACGAAAGAATTCAAACAAAAGATCAAAACTAAAGATAAAGATAATAAATCGTTTAATAATAATAATAATAATAATGATATGCCTGAAATGTCATCGATGAAAAATCAAACCAATATACGTTTGTCCAATGAAAATATTACTGATAATAATGGATTTTTATCTACGTTTGATACGAAACACGATAACAGTATTGTCTCGAGCGAATTGAATCATGGTGACGATGAAAGATCTTTGAAAATTGATGAAAAGACAAAGGATAACATTAATCAACCAACAAAGTCAGGATTCAAATCTAATGAACGTGAATCAATTAATATTACACGTAAGATTCATAGTTCGAAAACATTGAAACGTGATTCACGTGATTCACGTGATTCATGTTTATCAGTTAACAAAAGTGTTGATTCGGTGAATAAATTGAATTCGAGGAAAACTTCCAACGAATCCGACGAAATACGATATAGAATTAAAACAGGTCATGATAAAGGAAATGGAAACGTTACTTGTGGTGATGATGGTGGTGATAATGGTGGTGGTGGTGGTGGTGGTGGTGGTGGTGGCACAACACCAAGCAACAACAAGAACGAGGGTAAATCACAGGAACCAAGTTGGGAAGAATTGGGATTGGTTAATCGTGAAGTTTTGGATGACTTGCATAACAAGGTAAGCATTTTAATAAAATCTTTATAATTTTAAATGTATTAATTAACAAATTGTTTTAGAATGAAAAGATTATATAAAAATGTAACTAGATATCTAACTAGATTTCTTGTTTTTTTTTTTTTCAAAATATATTCTACATTGAGTCATATAGTATTAATAAGGATGTATATGATAATGAATATTGTATGATAGTCATTAAGGAGGTATCATCGCTAGTTAAGTTTTCAAACCTTTTGGGGTTTAGGGATAGATCGTTCCGATACATTATTGTTGGAAGTAAGTAGGTCAATCGATTTTGTCGACAAAAGTTTCGTTCGTCGCGTGGCGTAACGCGATTTAAAACTCGATTAATTACAGGATCGCGTAAAAATTTTCATCAAATTTTGCATTTTTTTTTTCTCTCTCTCTCTCTCTTTCCCCTCCTCTCTCATTCACTCACTTTCTTCCTTTCTCTTTTGACTTTTATCCAATTCATAATAATTATTAATCGATAATATTTATCAGATATTATTTACATAATTACTCTTTACTTTATCTTGTTCATATTTTTTTTTTTTTTTTTTAATCCGAGGCTTTGGCATATCTATAATAATTATCAGGAGAATAATCAAACAGTTCAAAATCCAATCTGAACTTTTCGTAAAGTTGTTCAACCATTTTTTTACTCAATTGTTTGAAATATATGCTGGAAGCATTTGAATAACCACTACCATGTCTCCAAATTGGTTTAATCTTTTTATCCAATCCTAATTTGTTCAATGCATAAATTTGATCTCTCGATAATGTTTCAACCTGAATTAATTGACACATATTTAATCAGTATTAATAATATTAAATAATTATTTGTTAAGTCATTATGTTTTAAACGAACCTTAGCAATGATATCGTATTTAATCAAACATGGTGTACAATAAAGATAATATGGAATCCAATGATCATCACCGTAATTAGCCAAATCCGTGTTTATTAAATAATCAACAAATTCTCGCCATGTTGGTTCGATACCTGCTGGTTCTTGAACACCCTTTCGTACTATTATTTCATCGTCACGTGGTTTTACAAAATTTTTACCTATACAAAATGAATTCAGTATAAATAAATATATATTTATAAATATTGTATGTATTATAATATAAATTATAAATGTAACTATTCAGGTAGTTGAAATATTGAGGTAACTTATTGTGAAAGTGAAAAGTAAAGTAACATTTGATCAATCATTTCATTAAGCTGAAAATTTGATACAAAATCTTCATGATTTTAAATATATTAATTAATAAGTTGTTTATATATATATATATATATATATTTTTTATTATTTTATATTAATTTAATATTTATTAGTTGTTTTAGAATGAAAAGATCATATAAAAATGTAACTAGATAACTAACTAGACTGTGTTTTTTATTTTTTTTTCTTGAAAATGTATTTTATATATATTTATTATTATTATTTTATTATATGTTATTTGAATATTATTACTCACTACGATATTTTCTAACGATCATTGCTCCATATTTTTGATAAAAATGTAAAGTTCCATGTTCATGACCAGCAACAGAATTTTCCAATTTGTCACGATAAGCACTCAACAATCTTTCAAATGGATGTCTTACCACTAATAATTTTTTTGAATTTCTCAATGCCTGTTCAAATATTTTATATCTTTAATTGTTAATGTTTAAAATATTTGAATCATATTTTATCTTTTCAACTTCAGGATATTCTAATTCAGTTATGAGTGACAATAAGTTAATATTTAAAATATTTAAATCATATTTTACCTCTTCAGCTTCAGGATATTCTAATTCAGTTATGACTCTTCTAGCAATGGTTGACAATTGTTCTTTACCATTGTTTAATTCTTCTTCTGATACGTTCATTAACAAACATAAATTATATAACCAAGTTGTACTACTTGCTTTATATAATGGACAATATGAAATGTTATGATCTCTAAAATAATTTAAAAAAAAATATATTTTTAAAATTTCATTTATAAAAAATAATTCTTAATTTATTGTGTACCAACCTAACAATATAGAAAACACTGTATTGTGGTACGGGTGGATGTTTAAACAAAACTTTGTTAGAATCTTTGTAAAAACCTAATTTGTATTCTTTACATACTTCATCTACGATTAATAATCTTTCCTTATTTATTTTATCCGCTTCATTCTATTCGATACAACGTCAACAATTTTATTAACATTTTCGTAACATTTTTATTATCAAAAAAAAAAAAAAACAAAAAGAAGAAAAAACAACAATAAATAAAACAAATTCTAATCGGATTATTTATCTACTTACCAATAAATCTGTCAAAATTAATATAGGCTCGGTTTCATTATTTTTCATAGTGACATTTAATTTAAATAATATCAAGATTAAACCGCACACAATTACTATTTTGATTAGTTGATTAATAAGACGTTTTTGCGATCGATGCATGACTACACGTTTAGTTACACGTGCGTGATTTTATCTTCTATTTAATTCAATGCAAATCATTTCATTCTAATCTTGTTTTGATTTATTCTTCTTCATTTAAAAAAAATAAAAAAAATCACATTTTGTAGAAATAACAAACGAATTTTCAAAGAACTCTTCTTCAGAAATCTGTCACTTTGGTTACCAAGTACGATACTGACTAACCGATTACGTGATAACTTAAATACAGTACTGTATATATTTTCTTTTGCACCTTGTATATAAAATATAACATATCAATTATTTAGAAAAGAATTATTTTAGAGCAATTTATAGATATATGTATGAATCTTGTGTTATTTTTCATTTTAAATTATGATATTAATTGTTTGAACTAATAATTTTATTACAATTACAAATGAAAATACTGAATAAAAATATTCTTTTTAAAAGAATGAATGAATCATCCAGTCTTTAAATTTGAATAAGAGAAAGTCTTGTCTCGAGGTTTCGAGTATTCTCATGAATATTAATTATGTTTGTTTGGTTGCAGTTGAAACTTATTGAATGGATGAATCAGATTTACTTGTATTTCACTAATTCTGTTATATTCTTAATTTGTTTTTTTTTTTTTCGGGAAACTATGACCGAGCATTTCACGTAAACTTTAGTTTAGGTCATATATTTTATATTCATTCAATGTAAGTTCAAGGATGTATTGTACTAGAGAGACCTTTTCATGAACGCGTGAGTAACCTTGTCAACGTGTCGGTAGAATAAGAGAGTATGTAAAGAAATATAACAGTTTTGAAATCGATCCGATGACGTTTTTCGTTTACATTTTCTATGAGAAGAAAATGACGAAAAAAGGTCCACGTGAAGTTTCAATAAAAAAAAAAAAAAAACTTGTCAAGATATGACAAATGATTGCTGATAAATGTAAGCTTTTAAAAAAAAAAAAAAAAAAGGTTACACATATGTACATATATTTATTTATTAATAATTAATAAATATTTTTTAATTTAATTAATAATTATATTAAATAGAAGTATACTGATACACTTTTTTTTCTGTATATTTTACCATATTTCTTTTAAGAGATACACACACACACACACATAATTCAAAAAGTTAAGTAAATTTATTCACAGATTAAAATCAAAGCTTTGATATATATATGTAAAACGAAGTTGAAAAGATTCCTTTTTATTATTTCTTTCTCGCCCTCTTTCATTTCTTTTTTTTTTAAGTATTTTTTTCTTCTATGAATTACAACTTATAAATTATTCAAAATACAACCCCTAGTTGAGTTGGTAGTATCGCGATAGGATTCAAGGGTGGTTGAGATTTTGATATGAATATTCCTAGGATAGGAAAATGAAAGATTCCCTTTTTTGTTATATACTACCACCTATACCATCTAAAATTCTCCACACAATCTAACAAGAAAATATGAGTGAATAAGAAATCGAAATTAACCGGGGGAACGAATAGGTACTTCTAACTTGCAAGAAAATAATTAGGAAGTAATGTATAACGTTACAACATGGTGTTGCGTGTCGTGCCAATTCGTTAAGGCGTCATTTCTACCAACGTGTATATGCAAATAAGTTGCAATTGCAATGCCAATTTACTTTCGACGAATTACAAAAAAGACTTTACTCATACTCATCTAAAAGATTTGATAGATGAGTCACTATGTCGAGTCTTATTCAAAATTACTGGATTCAAATTATAATGAAATTCAAATCGAAAGAAATTTGTTCTAACTATGTGTAGTAAATGTTAAAAACATGATACACATATTCAAATCATAATGAAATTCAAAATAAATTTGTTATAACTTAACTACTAACTGAGACTAGTCTTGTAACTGTGACTAGTCACTAGTCACTTTGTAGTACTTTTACAGTACACACCTTGATAGTGTTACTTTATCTTAACAATTATTAAATATAACTTAACAAATAAATGTAATAATTGATTTAGAACAGGTAATGCAGATGCTATACTACAACAACGTTTTGCTATGTTTCTGCAACGATCGATAATGTTTAAACTCATGTACTCATACGTTTTATCATTACACCAACAATACTAATGATGATTGAACAAATAGATGTATATATTGTATTAGTTGTTAGATTCATTTATTAATTATCAATGATATATATATCTAATATTGAATACATTTCTAAGTGTTCTTTTAACTAACACGTAATATACACGTATAGTTAGAAATTATCAAGAGGACATTGACATTAGCAGACTTCATATAGACCCGTGTAACAATATGATAATACCCTCATAACACAAAATATCGATTATTTCAAATGATTCCTACTAGAAACAGAACAATGTCGACTTTATGAATTATATTTTAAGTTTCTAATTACGTAATTTTGATTCGTAATTGTACAGCTTGTGTTGTTGAGTTAAATAGCTCAATTTTAGATATGAATTTAGAATTCTAGAACAAATCAATTTCTTCTCTGAAAATTTGACTAGCAAATGTTGCCTTCAAGTATATGACGATTTAACAACTTGGGAATATTTTAGATTGAATTGTTTATCGAAAACATATTATTTGTTAAATAATGGTAGTAATTAATTAAAATGATAAGATTTGACACTCCTTTTAATGATCTTCAAAACATTATTCAACTATGTCATCTAAATGTATTTTATAGGAGGATTGGCGTGCTCGTGTAAGGGGTCTGGAAAGAGTAGCATCGGCATTACGAACACCCTCAGCACTAATCGCGATAGAACCCCGATTAGGATCACTTTTGCATGCTGTGCTTGGCGGTGAAAGGAGCTGTCGGGTAGCAGCTGCTGGTTTAGCTGTTGCAAAGGTACTATCTAAGAGACATTGAATTATTAATTGACAAAGATGTTAGGAAATGTTTTACAAACATTCCTGAATTTGACATTTATCTAATTTATATCTTCTTTAGTTTTCATTTAACTCTTTGGGTGGGATTAAAAGTGTCCCATCACCATTTTAATTCACGGTGGGACATTTTTAATCCCCCATTCTCGAAATATTGCAATAACTACATGCTCATTAGTTTTTATTTCATCTTATTAACGATGTTATTATTATTGCATATTATTTTGAATCTTAGATCGTTGTTGCCGGTGTCACGGAAGATGCACTAAAACGAAGATTAGGTCAATTAGCTTGGGGATTGGCTAGACAAGGTGGGCCTAGTGCTGCTCAACTTGCACGAATTGCTATGCTTAGATTAAAACCATCGTATCTTTTGGAACAATTGTTACAACCACAATGTCTCGGGGCTAGAAATGCTAAGGTAAATAATATTAAGTTTTTTTTTTTTTTTTAAACCTGACGACCAAGATAACTTAAGTTTAAGTTGATAACTTAATCAAATTAATTTCTGGTAATCATTTTGACATTTTCTTTTTACTTTGTTTGTATTTTTTTTTTTTTTTTACAGACGAGAGAGAACGCATTGCAATTGTTGATCTTCTCATTCGTCACTTTTCCCAGTACAGAATTTAAAGTAGAAACCGTGGCGCATAAAGTTGCACTTATGGTTGCTGACAGACGTAGAAGAGTAAGACAAGCTGCTTTAGATGCATTAGCTGTTTTAGCACAAATTTACGAACCCGAGGTAATTAAAAATTTAATTTAAACTATATATTATAATAATAAAAATGTTAAGTTAAGAATTTTTGTCTTTTTTATTTTTTTATTTAAAGGAGGTTTTACGAGCAGGGAAAAGAGCATCGGCCAGTAGGCACGATGGTGAGGCTATGTTTTCAGCTATAAGATCTCGTCTAGCTAGAAAATCATTGCCTTTGGTATCTGCCGATGGTTTGGTAGTTTATGGTTTACAAATTTCACCAACCGTACAAATTGCAACCGGTAATCGTACGATCAATTCTTAATCTATCCGTTTGTGTTCAATATTTTACATTTTTTTCTAATACAACACATTTTATATTTTATATTTTAACATTTGTTTTTTTTGGGGGGGGGAAAAATTAACACATCATTTTTATTTAGGACCAGACGTTGATTGGATCGTAGCCGGAAGTGGTTCTGTTTCACCTGGTACAGGACGTAGCAAACGTCAAATTTCAACTGCCAAACCTGACAGGGGAAATTTTTTGAGGCAATTATGTCATTTGTATTTTGATTTTTATAAATATTAGGGTGAAATTAAAAATTCATGCGTTCACTGCGTTGAAACTTTACTTTAAAACTGCATAATGGATTGCTGTAAAATTTACTATGTAAAGTGTTAATTTAAAGATCGCACGATCTCATGGTTCACCTAATAATATTCATAATTAAAATTATTATAATATAATAGATTATTTATTATTATTATTATTATTATTATTATTATTATTATTATTTAGAAATAAGAATGCAAAGAAATATGGAAGCCCATGGACAAACAGACAAAATTTATTTGCTCGTGGTATAGCTTTACGTTCTACCAATGAAAAACCCGTGGTATGGCAAATATTACCACAAAATCAGGTAAAATAAATACATAAGTATATATATATAAATTATTATTAGTGTGGGACGAGCGTCTCCATACCAAACTTATTGGGCATTCGTGAAAAGGATTGGTCGGTGGGCTCTGAATAGCTCAATTGGTTAAAAGAGAGCAGTCGCCCGTGGTTCGAGTCCCCTGGTCCCAGTCAGTCCAGAGGGTCCAATTTTTTTCACGAATTCCACATATTTATAAAGCAATAATAACTTTCGTAAAAGTTGAACATAGATATAAAAGTTGATTCTCTCAGTGGGTAGATTTCGTGACGAATATTTATGATTCACTAATAATAATTACATTTGCATTTTCGTGATAACAATTTTATCACGCTATTTAAATATATTTGATTTTTTTTTTTTTTTTTTAAGAAAGCTCTCTCTCTCTCTTTCTCTCTCGTTCTTTTAAGGTCACACGAGAACAAAAATTCCTACACTAAAAATAACATACATACAATCGGTTTATAATACAACTTTGCTTACGTTGTATAATTTGCATTTTTTTATCTTGTTTTTTTTTTTTAGAAATTAAAGTTGCTTCGTGATTAAGCTTGAAACATTTTTTTTTTATTACAATCACATATTACATATCAGTTTGCAAGTTTGCATATCATTTGTAACATTTACCATACTAATTCTTTTATATATATAGAAGTGAATGTTTTAAATTATGTTCATTTCTTGTTAGATATACTTAACCATTATGTTTGTAAAATCTGTCATCTGTCAAAATCATATAAATTAATCGAATTATTATTGTAAGAAAATTTTGATTAAATTTATACAGATTATTTTATTATATATATATATATATATATATATATATACATACATGTCATTTTTAAATATAATATCACACTTAATAACGATAATGCAACATCGTTATTTTATTATTCAATTATGACGAGGTCTAATTCGAATGTAAATTAATCAATTAAAAAATAATCAAGGTTAGAAAACGAGACAATGATTAATTAATATTAATTAATTATATTTCAGGAGAATACTTTTTCACGTTTAAATGATGTTCATGGTTTGGAAGAACGAATTGACGATATAAATAATCACAATGGTAAATCAATTTTTTAATTAATAAAATATGAAAACAAGATCAACTAACTACAATTGCAATTTACTATTATGTTTCAGATGGTCATTCACGTATAACTCGTGATAATCAAAATATAAATACATCGAATAAAAATGGAAACAATATAAATGTTAATCAACGTGAAATAACATCACAAATTAATTTCAATGATAATGGAAATAATATTAGACCTATCGTTAATGAAAATAACAATTTTCAAGATGATCGTTTGGTTAAACCATTGTCACAAGAAACATCTAACATCAAAATGGAATCCAAAATTCCTATACTTTATTCACGAGGAACTTCTAGTACCAAGATAAACGATCAATCATCTAATAATTTATTGGATAACAATTTAGATCAGTTTAATTCTAAATTAAGAAAAAGTATTCAATATAATTCGGATAATAAAAGTAACGTTTTGAAATTGAGAAGTAAAAATATCGGGTAAATATATAAAAAATACTAAGAAAGTAGAGGAAGAATTGCATTATTTGCAATTTTCAAATTAATTTAATTTGATTTGATTTTTTTTTCTTCAAATTAATTTAATTTGATTATAATTAAAATTAAAATTAAAAAATAAATACGACATATGTTTTTTCTGCCAATGTAATCATCACATGAATAATAAATTAATAATAAATAATATTATTGATATACACCATACAGATTAGAAACAACGTATCAAAGACGTAAACGTTTTCAACAAGATGCAGAAATGTCGCCAATGACATCGTTGGATAGTCAAATAACAAATGAAACATTTAATTCTCATAGAAATAATTATCGTCCGTTATCGTGTACGATAAATTCACAATATACCGTGGAAAGTAATCAAAATATATCTAACGATGTAAACATTAGATCGAAATTTGTATCTGAAGAACAATCACGAACATTAGTCAAGGAAAGATATTCAAAGAGTTCTGACGGATATTTAAAATATTCCAAAATGAAACCAATTGAAACAACATTACCGTCACAGTATACATCAACATTTGATAATAATCAACATAACAAATTACCAACTTTTAAAACGTTAGTTTTATAATCAACATTTGTTACATTTCATATTTCTTAAATATTATTTTTTATTATTTATATATTAATAATATATTATAATATTTCTCAAATATTATTATATTTCATATAATAAAGAAACACTAGTCGCCTTATAAATTTGTCTAATTTTAGATTTGATACAACAGTTCAACGTCAATGTCAATTAACAAATGGATCATCGTTTAAAACAATGAATACAACTAAAACAACTGCTACTTCAACTACAACTACGTATAAGCGTAATTATCAAGATTTGGCCAATACAAAAGGTGAAGAAACAATAATTAATCATCAATCTTACGGACAGGTATAATGATATGTAAT
Source organism: Polistes dominula (assembly GCF_001465965.1). The sequence continues at coordinate 88,913 of NW_015149095.1, forward strand.
ATAATTGTGGTTGTTGTTTGTTATTCCTTTTTTTAAATGTATTTTTTCATTGTTTGTGATATTTGAAATTGAAATGAAAATGATGAGGTATTGTTTACAGTTGAGAAACGATTGGAAAATTGACGAGACGACTGATCAACAATTTAACGAGACCGACCAATCATCATCGAGTACACGTACGGATGATCATGTGTTTGTAAATAGTCCCTTCAGAAGACGAATACGTTCGTTATCACCATCGGAAATTAATCATCAAGGTAGATTCACCGTAATTGCATACAACAATATTCAAGGATCTTCTGTTCATGATATGTGAGTAGATTTTATTAGTATTTTCATTTTATTTGTTTAGAAATTTATTTACAATGAAATGTTTCAAACGTTTCCTTCTTTGTAGAGTACGTTTTTGACAATATTTATGTTAAATTTTGATTGTTTTATAGAAAAATATTATAATTGCAGTAATTAATTGTATACATTTTAAAAACAAATTTAGTATATTTTTATATAAAAGCAATTATTTAAATTTCTTCACGACAAAACAATTGTGATGATTTTAATGCAATTAATTTAATATCACTTAATTTAATCTAATATTGCACTTAATTTAGGTTGTTTTTTATGTTTCTTTTTTTTATTGATCTATAAAATGATTTATTTATTAATAATTATTATAATTATAAAATTTTATTTATTATTTATTGAAAATTATTTATTAATGTTTTCTTTTTTTTTGGTATACGTCAATGTGACATTTGTTTAATTAATGAAACACCTTGTGAAATCGTAGACATCGTAAAAAAAAACACGTTGACATATCAATGTCATCTAACATAAGGGACAAAAGTGTAATGAACTGAAATTTTCTACAACATACATTTCACATATAGTATTTTACAACGTACGATATTTTTAGACGACACTTTATTTACCCATTAAAATAATTACATTTTAAAGTAGCAGTAATTATGGTTGCTAAAGAGAAAGAAAAATAAAGAGAGAGAGAGAAGAGTTTTAGGTCACTTTTAAGTTGCGTGTACAAAGTCGTTCTTACTGCGATAATAAAAAAAAAAAAAAATGGAAGGGTTCTTGTGGTAGCAGGGAGGGATTCGCTTATACAGCATAAGAATACAATTTTACTTATATTTCTTTTTATCGAGGTATTTTGCTTCCAATCATGTGCACACCTTTTTACCTTTTTATCTTTCGTTATATGAAAACATGCGGGAATGAAATTCAAAAATGGACATACGTATAATCCATTAACACAACACAACACACACACATACACACATTTACAGTCTTTATAGTTTTAACCGGTTTTATAAATAATTTTGTATAGTCAATCAAAAAAACAGATTAACTTTCGTTTGTATTTTTTCTGTCAGGTTATCGTGTCAAGTACTTGCAAAATCGTGAATATAATTACATGAGACACCCTGTATAATATTTATATTTATTCTTGTTCTATTGTTAATGATAATACAACTGATTTAATACAGTTTTATACATAAACAAAAAAAAAAAAAAAGGAATACTTCGTAGGAAAAATAGATGTCCATCACGCATTGTGTCCAACAGTACAAAGATTAGATCGTAATACGATAATATCGATCGATAGATCGAAATTTCTTAGAAAATAGGACTATAAAACGTTGAAAGGGTGAGTCAGGACAGTTTTCTATTGAAAACATCATTACAACATTTTTTACATAATACTATTCGTTAACCTAAATACTAACTAAACCATTAGTCCCGTGAATTAAAAAGAAATAGACAACAACAATAAAAACAACAACAAAATAAAATAAAAAATTAATACAATAAAAAAATGGTACTCAGGTATTAACGCTACTGTAGCACAAATTCCGCTAATGCGCCAATAAAAGCGCAATCTTGTTGTTCGCAAACAACAATCTTGTTGTTTGCACAAAGCAGCCGTCACGGTTTCGTCTGGGTTGCGTCAGGGTTGCCTCAGGGTTTCTGTTCAGTACCAAATCTTTTGTAGACGATAAACTTTATATTTTTTTCGGTGGAAAAATGGGCTGATATAAAATTTGACATAGATTTAGAACAGTCTCTATTTTCTTTCACCTGATGCTGTCGCTATAACCCTGATGCAACCCTGACGAAAACCTGATGCAATCCTGACGAAACCCTGACGGTTGCTATATGCAAACAACAAGGCTGTTGTATGCGAACAACAAGATTGCTGTTTATTGGCGCATTAGCGCAATTTTTGCTACGGTGTCGTTAATGCGTAAGTACCATAAAAATTATATTAATTTAATAATATTTATATAATTTATATAAATATAAATTAATAAAACTTATATTATAAAATATTAAATTGATATGAAAAAAGAAAATTGAACAACCTTGTCCCTCGTAGGACAAGGACGTATGTACGAAAACAAAAGTACAAAGTAAAGTCCAAGTAAAGTAATCAAAATTACCATTCAAAGTGTAAAGGTAACATAGAAAGAAAAGAGGGTGAATAGGTGGGTGGTTTGTAATGGGGGAAGCTAGGGTTAGGACAACCCTAATGGGTGGGGGTAGCGGTCAGTAGCGTCGGGACGCTAGACGTCCGTGCGTTCGGCGCCATCCAACCAGTCATAGTTGTGCGTACGTACGGTGGTGGTATTAATACTTGTCAACGATTATATCTCTGACCTTTCTATTAAAAAGTATCTAACCATTTTTATTTTCTTCTTCTTTTTTATTTCTATGTTTCAACCATAATATTAAACAATTAATCATTTTTCAATTAATGTACAAATTTTAATTTTAATTATTGTAATATTTAAATTATATAATATATAGTATAGTACTAATATAGTAGTACTAATATATATTGCTATATATTAGTTATAACTGTTATACTGTATATATATATAGTATAATATATAATATATAATATATATTTTTTTAATAATAATATAATAATTAAATTATTATATTAATATTATATATTATACTTATAAAATATATTATATTATATGTATAAAAAAGAACAATGGGGGGATAGAATGGAAATATTAATCGTTAAAATATGACGTCCATTCGTACGCTTGTTGCATTCTATCATACATTGATATACACATACATATATAGCATATGCATATACATTATTTCAATCATTTCTTTAAAATGGACGATAAAGTATTTTATCGGTGATATTACAAAACAAAACTAAAATTAAAAAAAATAAAAAAAAAAACGACAGAATGAAGTGTAATAAAAATCATAATAAAATAATAATAATAACAAAGTGGATCGATAAATGGAATAATGATATTTAAATATTGCGTGTGGTCTAACGAGACTAAAGAGGATAATAAATTAAACAACAATAATAAAAATAGTGATGGTGATAATGAATTTAATTTCGCTGGTACCGTTCTCCGTTGTTGTCCTTGCGTATTTCGGTGTAGAAGATCGATCGGTATTGGAAACGATGATAACGATGATAATGGATCAATATCAACGATCATTACTAATCCTAATGTTACACCGGTGATAGCAGTGAGACTACATAGAAGTACTGATACAATGTACGTTTTTTTTTTCTAATTTTATATTAGGATTTTTTATTTTTATTATTCTTAGGTTTGTGTTAACTTGTATTTTTAAATCTATGATCGATCAATATACTACTTGAATCAATAGTCAAACATATTTCATATATAATATGTAAAATATTAGAAAATTTGGTTATAATATTATTTCTTTTTTTATAGTATAGTAGATGTTATTTTATATTAATATTTACCATCAATATATTACTTGAATCAATAGTCAAATATATTTTATATATTATATGAAAAATATTAGAAAATTTGGTTATAATATTATTTCTTTTTTTATAGTATAGTAGATGTTATTTTATATTAATATTTACCATCAATATACTACTTGAATCAATAGTCAAATATATTTTATATATTATATGAAAAATATTAGAAAATTTGGTTATAGGATTATTTTCTTTTTCTATGGTATAGTAGATGTTATTTTATATTAATATCTATGATTAATATACAACTTGAATCAATAGTGAAACATATTTTATTTATAATATGAAAAAAAAAAATATTGAAAAAATTGATTATATGTCTTATTCTTTTTCCTTGTGTAGGTGTTTTCGTGGAATCAATATACATGGATCAATAATTACACTTTATTCGATCATTTTTCAGAGATAAAGCACCTGTAAATGAAGAAATATACAACGATGGACATAACAAGAAATATTATTCATCAGAAAATAATGTTTATCCTAGACAAGTTTTAAACAACGATGAAATAGTTCACAAAGGTATATATATATTATTATATTAATAGTAATTTAATGTAAATACGATAACGATCGATACAATTAACTGTAAAATCAGCTTAGACGATCGAATGTACGACGAACTGGAGCAAAAGGTTCTTAACCTTTCATATATATGTGTATGTTTGTATACACATATGCACACATACAAACACATGTATATATCCTACGTAGTTTAACGTCCAAGCTGAGTTTACAGGCACGAAAAGTAATCAATATTTTACTACTGGTCAAGTATAAAACTGGATCGAACATTATCGTCAATTTTAATCAACGACAAATAATCATCTAATAACAATAGTTTATATTAATCAATTAATGAATATCTAAAGATTGTTTTTTTTTTTTAAATTGTTCTTCTTTTAATTTTCGGTGTAATTTATGGAATGAAAAAAAAAAATAAAAATAAAAAAAAATGCAGTAAGAATAAGAAGTCCTGACAGTACATCATCAGATACATCGGATAATCATTCGAAACCTAAAAGAAATGATAGTATATTGAGATCATTATTGGAAAGACGTCATGATAATAATAATGATGATGATACAATTGGTACATTGATATTTCAAAATGAAATYAATGAAAAAGCGTTCGACGTTATATCAAATAAATCACAGGAAAGAAATAATCCTATCGATAATTCCTATGACGTAAGTTTTTCAACAACAACAACAACAAATCAACAAATATCGAATTAATTAAATATAATCTATAATTGTTAAACATATGTTTTGTTTTTATAGTTAACAACAAAAGAATCGGATACTTCAACTGAAGTTACAAGTACATCAATGGCCGAAGATGAAATTTTAAAGGATTGGAGTAGCGATGAAGGAATCAAATTGATAAACAAAGAAAATATTATTTTAAAAGAGAGTGATGAATCTAAAGAAGATGATGATGATGATGATGATGATGATGACGATTTTAATTTCAACAGCGAAAATTCTGATACAATGAACGATGATACAAATGACATGAGTTCTCGTAAAAAATCAAACATTACTAAAATCGATGAAGAAATTATCATGAACGAATTATCCATGTCATCTGGTCAAAATTCATTGGAAATTAATTTTAAAATGAACAAAACTTTACCGGACAATTGGTCATTTTCATCATCACCGGAACATTCCAAAGTTATAGTCAAATCCGAATTGGATTATTCTACACCGATTGATGATTTAGGGTTGTTCGGTTCACCTAGAAGATTTTCTAATCGTTCGAGTTTAGAAAAGGTAAGTTTAAATTCTTGATTTATAATTGATTAGAATTTCGATAGATTTGTTAATTGAATATTTTCATTATTTCTAATAAATTACATATATTGATCATTTTATTCATAGTTTGATGATGATAACATCGATATATTATTGGAAAATATAGAAAAGGAAGAAATGTTTCATATTGATGAACCTATGATGATTAAAAATGAAGAAATGATATTATCTGATAAATTAGATAACGTTGATGAATCTGTTTCAAATTTGTTAAATGATACTTCGGATTACGTTGATAATTCTAGAAATGTTGCATCTAATTTTGATTTAGAAAATATTTCTAATGACATTTCTACGACAAATATTGCATTTACAAAGATACCTGATATTATTTCGGAAAGTTTTACTAAATTGGACGATATCACGGATAATAATGTCGAAACAAAAGATAATAAAGAAAATAATGAAACACCTGCTATCCTTAAAATAGAAGTATGTATAATATATAATATTTGTTAAAAATTTATATAAATAATGAATGAATTATTACGTCAAGTCATAAGTAACTTCCGTAGAATCTATTTTTCGTATTTACCTACTATAAGTCACCGAAACAAACGGATTTTCGATATCACTGTATAGATGAGGATTCAGTTTTAGTCTTCTGTCAACTTTTTGATGTAGTCAATGTTACATTTAACCATTTTTCTTAACCACTGAAATGGATAGTAAAAAGTGCATATTCGACATGTAATGCTTTAAGAATTGAAACAAGGCAATAGCACTAAAGTGGCAACTGAAAAAATATACAGCGTATACAGTGCAGGACTGATAACTGATAGGGCAGTCAGAAATTGGTTTGTAAAATTCCGTTCTGGAGATACGATCTTAAAAGATGAACCAAGTGCAGGACGTATTTACCGACTTTAATGAACCTTTTAAAGGTAATATTGGAGCAAAATCCAATAGATACGTTGAACAATTGCAAAGAGTGCAAAAAAAAAACTTCATGAAAGGTGTCTTGCACTTATCAGTCGCAGAAACACCATAAAAAAACGGAACTTATTTATGACTTGACCTAATATTATGAAATTTATATAAAATTGATTTTTTTTTGTTAATTAATGAATAATAAAATTGTTATTATATTTTTTAGCAACAACCTATAGAAAATGTAGGAGCCATTAAAAAATCATTACCTAAATATGTACTTCGTAATACGACCAAATCTAGGATTATTTTGAACAAATCAAACACTAGTAGTAGTCATCATCATCATCATCATCCTTCGAATAAAACAACGGATATGCAGAAAAATATTATGCACAAGTGTTTCGAACAATTAGATAATAAAGACTGGTAAAGTATTTTTACAAAACAAAACAAAAAATAAAAAAATACATTATTAACTAACCCTTATTGATCGTATGTCACGTGAGAAGTGACTTACAAATATAAAAATATGTTAATATAATTCAATAAATATCTCCTACATAAGTGAAAATAATTAATTTACAAACCTGATGACCAATAAGGGTTAATTGTATTGCAAAATGAAATATTAATATTTAAATGAAATGTTGTTTTGTTTGTAATAGGGAGATAACGATAAAAGGACTTAAATCTTTATCTCAAATAGCTAAACAACATCCGGAATATTTGGATAATAATATTGGTGGTACGATAGCACGATTATTGGGTCGTCACATTAAAAGTCTTCGTTCTCAGGTAGCACGTGCTGCTTGTACAGCTGCTGGTGATATTTTTACATGTCAAATTCGTAGTATAGAACAGGTAAATTAAATTAAATTATAATATTATAATATATAAACTAAATTCTTAAATATAATATTATATTTTATATATTAGCATATATATATTTAAATATAAATATACAATAAACATTTGAATATATATATTCTTTGTTTCTTAAAACTCAGATTTTTTTCTTAAAAATGTTACTTTTTTTCTTCACATTAATTTAAAAAAAATTACTTTTTACAGGATATAGATGATATCGTTGGACCATTGCTTAATAGAACAGCTGATACAAATCGTTTTTTACGATTTAATAGTAACGCAGCATTGGATCAAATGATCGAATCACTTCCACCCCATAAAACTATCGGTGTTATCGTATTACGTGGTGCAAAGTATGAACAAAAAAGAAGTCATTTTAATTTTATTCTTAATTCAAATGATATATTAATTAATCGTTCAATTTGTAGTCATCAAAATGCAATTGTAAGAGCAACCACTGCGAGATTACTATCATCGATCGTAGAACGTATTGGTGCTGAACACGCTATGACGTTACCACGTGATGTTAGAGATAAATTAATTAATTCAGCAGCTAAATTATTGATGGATGGAAATTTAGATGCTAGGTAAATAATCAAAATCCTTTTTAACACCTGTTGTATTAATTAAAATATTGTTAAGGGACACCACTAAGTGTGAACGCTTGAAAGAAAGGTGATTTTTCTGGAATTTTTTTTTCAAGTAAACTACTACATGGAATGTTTCAATTTTTTAAAGAGATAATCGTGAATATTTGATGAATATAAATGACCAAATTTTTGGACTGAAAAAAATTACAAATTAAGCGAAGTATTCGCAATTTCAATTTCAGGGACGGAAACACTGGCGAGATTTGATATTTGCGGCAATGAATTCACACTAATGGTGTCCTCCCCTTAAAATAAATATACCTTATTAATGATGACTGTTTAATTCAATGTTTTTATTATTTATAGAAACCATGCAAAGAAGATTTTTCGACGATTAATGAATTACGAGGGTTTCCAAAAAGCATTGAACGATGCTGTACCAGAAAAAACCTTAAGGCACATCGATAAAACTTTGAAATCCCTTTGAATCAAATATTTTAAATGAACGACGAACGATGAACGATTATTAAATGGAAATTAAAATTTTGCAATAATTTCTCTTTCCTATACGTAAAAAAAAAAAAAAAACAAAAACAAATGATCTGATTACCATAAATAATAATTAATAAAACGAGATCAATTTGTGACAAGATTTCAATTCAAATTTTCAACTTTCAGTGATGACAGTTGACACGATAAACTTTAAATCATTCAATTTTAATCAAGAAAATTAAACAATCAATGCAAAATAATTGTTAAAAAAAGCTCAATTACATTTTATTATCATTATTTAGTTTTTGTAAGTATGAGGGCGTATATGTGAAAAGAAAAACAAATAAAATGAAAAAAGAAAAAGAGAATAAAAATTAAAAAAAAAAAAAAAAAAGAATATAGGAAGACATCAATAATTATTTGTTAAGGATGATCAACAAATATTGATTACTATCATGTAAAATATTGAATTTTATTTGATTTTCCTAATACGTTCTTTTTCATACATCCTTTATTTTAGATCATTTGATCTATGATGATCATAATAATCTAATCTAATCGTCTAATCTAGTCGGCCAAATTTTATTGGTCATCATTTTTTTATATTTGTGTATTATATTACATTATAATACATATTTTAATATATAAAAATATATAACATATATTTATATCTATATGCACATATATTTTTATATATTAAAATATATATAAATATAACATATATATATAGATACATATATGTATGTATTACGTATATATTCTATATCATATATGGTTTGTAAAATGAATTTTTTTTATCTAAATATATGAAATAATAATATGTGAATATCTCGAGTTGTGTCTATTGTAAAATACCTATATATAATTCTTCTGTGCGTGTGTATGTCACTGAATTCCTCCTAAACAGTTGGACCGATTTTAATGAAATATTTTGTGTGTCTTCAGATGAATTCGAAAATGGTTTAGATTTACAATTTGGTCCAATTTAAATTGTTCATTTAATTAATTTTTTATTTCTAAATATTTATACAGGTTTATAGGTTGAAGTTAGTCGATATTTTTTGTTGATATTATACTTTTCGATATATTTCGTATACAGTTTCTAAAATTTTATCGATTCATGGCATCCTTGTTGAGTTTGAATTTTCCAATATCAAAAACTGATCCAACCCCATTTTTAATAATCGAACAAATGAACAAAGTTGATCAAAATGGATACGGTAATGACAATTTTCTATTTGTATTTTTTATATATGTATATATATTAATTAATTATTTTATTTTTAAATATTAATATTAATTACAGTCAAACGATGATGAGCCATTAAATTTGACTTTAAACTTAGATGAAGATACAAATGAAAGAATTATCGAATTAACTGTAATGACATTAGAAAATATCGTAAGTTAATTTGTATAAAAATATTTCACATACATGTGTGTGTGTCTTAATTATATTTTTTTTCAGATAAAAAATGAAGATATGTATGTAATCATTTCAATAGAACATAATTCAAATATATTAGGAGAAAGTAATCCAATTAAAATCGAAGCTGGTATCAAAGAACCAACACCAATATACGATGTTAATTTTTCAATTAAAATTCCAGTACTTTTGAACGATCGAAATAGCATTGATCTTATCGTTTCCATTCCAATTTTAAGTAAAGTTTAATTAAAATATTTTATTTTATTTATTTTGTATCGATTAAATGATTTTTTTAAATATTATTTTTCAATCTGTAGTTAATTTATCGTACGTCAAACAAGATGGAAATGTTACAACTAATGTTTTGAATACAGAAAGAAAGAAAAAGGAATTAACGAAATCATCTAAAACTGTTATTGGATTATGCAACGTCGATCTAATGCCAATTTTATTAGGTAACTTCAAATTTCTGTAAATATATTCTAACCTAAGTATATATATATATATAATGTTTCATGTGTAACTTGTGATACAAACAAGCCTGAAATTATTATTCAACATAAATAACAACTAATAAGTTAAAAATATAAAATAAAATATGTTCGTAACAAAGTTTTATCAAATATTTATTATTAATTAATTATGCACACATTTATTATTAAATTTTATTAAATGGTATAGAAATACCAACACCATTTTTATATTTTATTGTATATTTTTTATTTCTTTTTTTTTTTGCATGTAAAACTAATTCTTGCTCGTTTATAAAATCAGTTTACAATACACCCTGTATATAAATTTGTGATTATCATCAAATTATGTAATTATTATACAGGAGAGAATTTATTTACTGAAAAATTAATATTGGAAACGATGGAATTTAAATTTGATGGTACTTCTTCGTCATGGCCTAATCTTCCATATTTAACAATCAAAGTTAAACAACAAGATGAAGAACAATTCTTTCCTTCTGATTTAAAATATAATTTTGTAAACATCACTGTAGAAAGTATTTTTAATCCACCATCATGGTTCACTGATAATCTCGTTTACAAAGCTGGCACTATTATTTATGGTGAAGAAAACGAAGTTGGTATATTTTTATTTTTATTTAAATATATTTATGTGGGATTCGTGAAAAAAATTGGACCCTCTGGACTGACTGGGACCGGGACTCCACCACCACGGGCGACTGCTCTCTTTTAACCAATTGAGCTATCCAGGGCCCACCGACCAATCCTTTTCACGAATGCCCAATAAGTTTGGCATGGAGACGCTCGTCCCACATTTATATAAAATAATTATTCGATCAAAGGAAACGAAAAGGATAATACACGATGGTGGTAAATTGATGAATAATCGAGATATATGTAAAACAAAATGTTGGAATTGTTTGTTTCATTTGCAAAGTCGTGCTAAATTATCAAAATATAAAATTGATTATAATTACAATGATGTAAAAAATACTCTGGATAAGGAACTTAAATTACAGGTATTTTTCATTAACGTAATTTATATCAAAGCAAATTTCTAATGTCTTTAATAATAATAATAATTGAATTATTTAAAGAACATAGTTGAGAATGATGTAACAAGAATTGAATGGAATTCTATGAGTCGTCACATTTTGTTCAAAGATTCTATTGAAAAATTACGAAATCAAATTTCAAAGTTAAAATTAATTATTTTTTCATGAATATAAGATTATAATTAATCATTTTTATAATAATAACTTTTTTTTTTATAAACAAATATACTATATAGGTATAAATGTTGGCCATTTCAATTTATGGCATCGGATGTACAAAAGTTAAATGGAAAAACAAAATCTACGAAATATTCAAATTATTATTATCAATGTTACGTTGATTTAAGCGAATTATTATTTCCTGGAAGTGAGCCTATAAACTAACAAATAAATAATTAAAATAAAACACAAGTTATTGCATGTAATATAAAACAAAAAGAAATTTATATTTTAGGAAGAAAAACACGTATTGCATCGCAATTGTATACCTACAATCCCATAGAACTTATGGAAAAAACTGGATATGATAAAAATATTTTTTTAATAGATAATAATCAAACTAAAGAACCTAAAGAAAAAGATAAACGTGGAAAAACTTCGACGAAAGTGCGATCACATTTATCTTTTATCAAATTTATAACTGGTGCACCTGGAGACACCAGTGCCTATTATTATTATTAAATTTGTTAATTGTTTTGTTTTTTGTAGGATACGTCAGTAGTATCAGAAGCAGAAACATTAACGGGTGAACCAGTAATCACAAAAAACAATGAACCAGTTTTTGTAATAATCGAAATTGAATTTAATTGTCCCCTTGTTCCATGTCGATTAGCTAAAGATTTTTCTAATTTGTAAATGATAATTCTTATAATTAACTTTGTAATTTTTATCATTATTATAAATTGTTTGTTTTACTTTAGGATTGATGAATTGATAACACCGACAGATAAGAAACCATATTATCCATATTCCATAAACGTTGTTGAAGATCAATATGCAAAATGTATTGAAACATTATTTCATGTTTTAACGGAAAGTTATAGAGTATGATTATTAATAATTAATAATTAATATGAATAAATATTATTTCATTGACATTCTACGATTTTTGATAGGATTTTTGTCAAGAAACAAATAAGAAATCAATTTTATCTGATCATGAAACTAACAAAGACCAAAATTCTACATTTTGTTATGTACCGGTTAGTTATTGTTCTCTCTATCATTTTTTGTTTTCTAATAAAAATTCAAACCTAAGCAATAAAATACTAATGTCAGATTTTAGAGCACGGCATGGCTCAGTCGGCAGAGCGCTCGACTCCCACCCAAAGTTTTCGCGGGTTTGAGTCCCCGCTCTCCGACCAACGAGGGAGCAATGCCTGCTCGTTGTCTTGGCTTTGTGTGGGCTTGTGGGCGTCAGAAATGATGTCCTTAGGACCCCACCGCCAACATTCGACTTGGTGGTCCTCGGGGGCGACCGGACTGCTGCACTTCGTACGGGGGACGGGGCTGCCCGCGGGACCGCCACAATGATAGGTTTTTCTCCGCAAGGGGCCCGGGCACGTTGGCCCAAGGACTGAGCGCCCGGATTAACAAACCCCACGAAAAAAAAAAGATATATTATAGTCCTGAATTTTTCATGCAACTTTTCTGCTACTATCATATTTTCGGTGCTGTTTAGATTGACAAAACCTGCTGAATCTCACCCTGTATATAAAAATAAGTAATTTGTTTTTGTTTCTAGGACGAGTTAACATGTTTCGTTCAATATTTATATAAAACGGGAGTTTATTTATCCATACGTAATGCATTGAAGACTAAAGTTATTTTACTTTTAGATCACAAATTTCAAATGCCATCGTATACTTTAGATTCTTGCGAAGAACAGGTAAATCATGTCAATGAGATCATTTTATCTAATCGATTTTATAATTAAACGTTCAATTTTAAATGACATTACATCATCCGTTTTTTTTTTTATTAGAATTTTATAATAACTGTATATAATTATTTGGTCGAATCAATGAGAAAAATTGTTAATGAAACGATCGTAGGAAATTATACGAAGGATTCGTCAATGATATCTGATTCAAATCGATTATATTTCTATGCTGAAGAAGCTTATGAATTAGGCAACATCGATGAAGCTAGAAAATATTATACTACTGTATATATTTTTACATACACACACACACATACCGATTATATTAAATTTTTAATCAAATTATTTTTTTTTTGGTTAATTTGTTGACTAAAATTTGTCATATCTTTTTTTTTTTTTTATAGATTATCGATCAAATGAAAAATAATTCTGACGCGTGGATCAATTATGCGATATTTTTATTAAAAATTGAAGATACAGAACGTGCCGAGGAATGTTGCCGTGAAGCTATTTGTTTGAATAATCGTCACAAAATATCGTAATTAAATCATTCGTAATTTAATCAAATTAGAAATAATTAATCAATTATTTCATTCATTTAGATTATTAGTTTATGGAGCTATTTTAATGAAAAAAAGACTTTACCGAGAAGCAGAAATATTTTTTCGAAGTATTACCAATTTTTATCCAAGATTTGTCGAAGGATGGATGATCTTACATTTATTTTACATTCGTACCGATTATTATTCAGGTATTATCTAATTAATCAAATTATCATTCCTCAATTACGTTCAAAATTAGTTTTTACTTTTCAATTACAACAACAACAAAATAATTTAAATAACTAATTAATTATTCTTTTATTTATTATTTTATACTTACAAGGATTCTTCGATTATATTCAAAACTATTCACGGTTATTTTTCACGGCGTATTTTAATTTTCAATTACAAAAAGAAAAAAAAGAGAACAAAAATAAAATGAAATATAACCAATTCATTATTTTATTATTATTTTTTTATACTTACAAGGAACCATGTTCTTGTATATCTTATATATAAATTACGTGTCACGTTGTTTGTCTACAATGAACTCCTAAACTACTGAACCAATTTTAATCAAATTTTGCACACTTTGTGCAGTTTCGTCCAACTTGAAAGATAGGATAGTTTATATCTCAATTTATAATTGCAATTGACTTAAAGATGTGTGTATTGGACTGATTGTGAGCCACAGCAACGCGTGGCGGGGCACCCCTAGTAATATTTATTTATTAATTTTTGGTTTCTTTCCCTCATACATGCATTCATACACTCACACACATATATACAATAGATTCATACTGATCTCATGTAAAAATGGTATTATTATATTAGGAATAGATGTCACGTTTCGAATAGCCAAGGAATGCATGAAAGATAAAGATCAAGATATATCAATCAATAATCAAGAACCATTTGCATGGTCAATGATTCATTGTCCACGAGATAGCATATACACGATGACAATAACGTTTTTGCTTAAATTGCATCTCTATGATGTAATTATTATTACTGTTTAATTTTATAATACTTGATTTACTTAACCCTTTGCACTCCGCACGATTCTGGACGTTGGGGGTAGCAGCTACTTCGCGCCACAGAAATGGCATATTTACAGACCCTCGTATTATTTAGTATAACTTTGAAACCAAATAACGGATTCTAATGATATTGGACTTATATTAATCTGTAGACATCAAGGAATATATTTACCTAAGGAACTTTTACCAAAAGAATGTATGTGTGTAATAGCGTTGCAATTGAAAAAAGAAAAAGAGCGCATTCTCTTAAAACACAAAACTCGTTGACATTTCTTTTATATTTCTTTGTCATTTTACTATATTTTGATTCGATGTCTTGTGCTATTTTAAGAAAAAACATCAGGGAAACATGCATGTCTCAAAAATTTGTGCTGAAATAATTTCATTTCCCGTAATAAACTTTAATGTCTCATACGGTGAGACAGCGGAGTGCAAAGGGTTAATTAAGGTTTTTGTTTTGTTTAAAGTTCCATTCATATAAGTTGAAAAGATTTATTTTTTTTTTTTTTTTATAAATAGTTGGCAGGTATTGCATTAGCAGAAGAAATGTCATTAACTGGTAGATCGACGCATTTATTATATTATATGGCAGTGGAACATTATCTCTTACACAGATACGAAGATGCATTATCTCATTTAAAGGAAGCTCAATGTCAATATGGATTGGTTTGACATTGTTTTTTTTTTTTTTTTATATATATATAATCAAATATACACGATTTGGTTTCTTAAATTAATGTTTCTTCAAATTTTTTCCTTCATTCGTTAGGATTACTCGATAAGTTGTTTAATGGGACATTGTTATTTTAAACATGGTGATTTGAAAGAAGCTATAAATTATTATGAATTTGCTAATATGGTTTTTGACAGACCAGATGATATTTATCTTATGCAATTAAGGTATCATAATAATAATATTTAAAACAAAATTAAATGTGTAGAATGATTTTAATATGTTTTTTTTTTTTATTAGAATGGGATTGTGTTATGAAAGACAAAAGGATTATGAAAAAGCTAATAAAGTATTGTTAAATGCTTGCCAATCTTCACCAACGTCTATCAGTTGGTTTCATCTTGGAATTTCTTTTTATAAAGTTAAACAATATTTATCTTTTATTACAAGATATTTTTATTGTACTTTAATTAAATGATCTTTTGGTTTTTTTTTTTTTTTTTTAAGTTGAATCAATTAAAAGAAGCCGAATTAGCTTTGATAGAAGCAAACAAGATTGATAATTGCAACGCTGACATTTGGGGATATTTATGTTTGTTGAATCTTTCTCTGAAAAGATATGACGAATTTATTTTATGTTACAGACAAGCTATCAAGGTAAATATTGATAATTATAAAATATTATTAGGTAAAAAAAGAAAATAATAATAATAATATACGATACATTTTCAGTATAATCTTAAAAATAATGAATTGTTGAAAGAAATAAGAGAATTTATGAAATTGTTGAATTATGAAGTCGAAGTTTTGCAAGTTAAATAAAATGAGATGAAAGTATGAAATAGTCAAAATTACAAAAATTAGAAAGAAGAAGAAGAAGAAGATATTGTTAGTATATCTTTTTAAAATTAATGATTCAGGATGAAAGGAAATGCATTCTTTTTCCAATGTTTAAAGGGCATAATAAATGTAGAGTTAAGATATTTAATCTGTGTTATATATATTTAAAAGCTTCTAAGAAAAACTTAAAGTTTATATATTTTTTTTTTTTTTGAACATAAACCTCTTGGTAATAAAAACAAATAATAAATTGGAAAAAAAAATAAAAAATAAAGTAAAATAAATACAAATAAACTATAAAATAATATAACAATTAATTACTATAGGAAATAATAATAATAATAATAATAATAATAATAATAATAATAATAATAATAATAATAAATGAATAATAATAGTTTGGCATCGATATTAATCCGAATTATA
>NW_015149095.1:107412-149405 GCF_001465965.1 Polistes dominula
TAGTTTCAGAAACTACGTTTATATCATCCTGGATGGTTTCAAAAACAACGTTTACATCATCATCATCCTGATTAGTTTCAGAAACTACGTTTATACCATCCTGGATGGTTTCAGAAATGACGTTTACATCATCTTCATTTGATTCAATATTTTCATTAATCATTTCTTCTTCAGAAGGTGAACATTCAGAATGTTGTAAAATAATTTCATTATTTTTTTCTTCAATGTCACTCTTCGATTCATTTTCAACAATACACTCGTCATCTTTCATTTCATTTGGAGATTCTATATCGATTTTATCTGATTCAATAGAAACGTCATTATCATTTGAAACTACTTCATTTTTCTCATCTTTAATTGTGTTGTTGTCATTCGTTACATCAGCAGAATCATTTTTCAATATTTTAATATTTTTATGTAACGTTCTTGGTGATTTAGATGGATAATGAAACTTTTGTGAATCTTTGTATTCTTTCCGTACAAAATTAGATTGCGATCCATTTTCATAATGTTTAGATGAATTAGCAAATGATGTTTCCTTCCTAAATTCTTTTCTCTGTGTAAATGGAGATTTAGCACCATTCTCTTTCTTCTTTTGAGATTGAGGCCTCCTTAAGCTAACAGTCCTTTGCACATTATTATAATGATTACCTTTAGTTTTATCTTCAAACGATTTTTGTCGAGAAAATGGCCCATTTTCGTATATATTTGTATCAATGTCAGAATGACTACTGTAAGTAACACGAGTTCTTTGTCGAGGACCTACTCTTCCTGTACCGGCTATACTTGGTGAATTGACTATAAGTTTAAAATGAAATCAAAAATTAAAACAAGTGAAATAATTTCAGTTCTATACATATGAAAGACAGTTCATATTAACACTTAGCCGACCGATCGGGGAGATCTCCCCGTTTCAATGTAGAGAATAGATTCAAATAGATGAAAGGGGTCAATCGTGCAGACCAATACATGTCTTATTATAATATTCTTTGAAAAACCACGAAATGGACAAAAAAAGCAGTGCTTTACATTTTAAATGCTGCTCTTACAGTTCGCTGCGGTGCGCGTGGTCGACTAAATGTTAAAACAACAAATGTACAGTATTTAATAACATTAAATTAAATACCTTTAACACTCAAAACAGGACCCTTTGTCAAATTGCTTTGGTTTAATGTTACCTTAATGCTTTTATCAGTAGCAACAACAGTTCGTTCATCAAGAGAAACTGACGTGGAAGACGTATCAAGATTAGGCATATCATATGCATTCATATGAGAGTAATCATAATTATTATGATAATTTCTAGGAGATCCTCGATGAGATTTATGATAACCACCACGATTATGACTTACATATCCGCTACCTGATCAACAAACAAAATATCTGTTACTATTACTTTTCAAAATTTAAAAAAAAAAGAGATTAATTATTATTTCAAACATTATATTTTACCATCGGAGTATCTCCCATCTTTCTTTGAATAATCTCCTAAAGTAGCTTTACCATCTCCTTTTGAAATCTCATTTACTAAATGGGCCTGTTAATAACAATGAAATTTGTTCAATTAGTAACTGACCAAGTCTAAATACTTTTGTTTGTTTTTTTTTTAAATTAATAACAAATTACTTTATCATTATCCCATTCTCTGCGCCAGTTGCCTTCAGCAGTTTTTTGTCTACTAATGCGATCTTCATCGATGCGATTTCTTTCCTTCCGCCATGCTTCATACTCAGGTTTATGTTCATCTCTATGTGTTCCATGATATGTTCTACCCTGTGAACATATGATATGAAACTACGTGTAATAAATATTATTTATACATAAACATTAAGAAATAATTACAATTACTTTTTGTTGCTGGCCTTCTTTTCCCATTCCTCTTTTTTTAAAATTACCCCGAGTAGATCTACTGTGATTTTTATTTCCAGTATTGTCTCTTTGATTATTCGGTGTACTGTATTCTTCTCGTTCAGCATCAGCAAGGAAATTATATTTAGGATCAGGAGGTGGTCCTTCACCCTATTATTTCAATACGAATACATAAAATATACACATTGACCTAATCAATTATACAAAATGATCAAAATAAGACATACTTTTCTTCTATCATTAGGATGATGCTGTTGAACATGTTCGGATTGTTCCTTAGTAGCAGATTTTTGTTTATGGTTAGTTTTAGGTGGATTTGAATATTCCGGTGGTTCTTTTCTTTCTGGCCAAACTGTTGATGGTACCATTTGTACCAAAGCATTTGACTTAGCTGCATTCTTTTTATCTTCTTCTACTTCCTTTTAACATTAAATGTTAATTATACATTATTTGTACATATTAACAAAATATGTTGTAAAACTTACTTCGTGTCTTCTTTTTATTTCTTCATTTTGTTGTCGAATTTTACTAATTCTTTCTTCAAGTTCGCTAAATGCCATCTGCCATTAAATAATAATTAACTTTAATGATCATATCTTAATATTTTATATATATTTTTACTATTTCCAATTTGATTTGAGTAACAATTATTAAATGTACTCTTTGTAGTTTTTATTTTCAATATTTATGTACATTTATCATGTCTTTGATAATATTGTATATATATATATACATACATATATATGTGTAGAATTAATATTTTAAATTTAGACCATAGCTGTGGGTGCTTATACGAATTGAATTATTGAAACAGAACTTTTGGAAAAGTATGGTACACCATGTTTAGAAAACAATTAGAATGGAATGTCTCAATTGTAAATTCCTTGTCTTAAATAGACATTGGAGAATGTCTGACTTGAAATTAACTTATAATATTCTGCTTACCTTTTACGGATGAAAATATTCGGAATTACGCACTTGCTCAAATGAAATATCAGTCACGAAAAATATAAATGACTATGTTAAGAAGTAAATGGGTACAACCTGTAGAATGCAAATAGGTGAAACTAATATGACTGAATGAAAAAACAAGTGGAACCAAAGTAACGTAAGGTATCCACTTTGGGTGTAACGGGGTAGAATCAGATAGAACGGGATTTGCTTCAAATAGAAATATTACTGAGAGTGTCAAGCGTTGAATATTTTTCATCGGAAAACCTGCAATGCGATGCTAATACCATCTTGCGGTGAAAGTTATTTACTAATACATTTATCTTTTATATACAATTTTTTTTATTATAAATTTATTACTTTTCTTTTTTCTTCATTTTTACATCCATAAAATGTATTAATTGTAACGAGATGTAAAATAATTGAAAATAACGTAATAAATTATTTATTGAAATATTTTACGATAGTAATTTTTTTTTTTTTTTTTTGAATAAACCGCGGTTAAACGTTCAGAAATGTAGCGAAAAAATGTGAAGAACGAAAAACAATTGATCAAAAAATAAAAGAAGAAATAAAATTAATTAAAAAGAAACAAATGAGTGTTATCAAAGAATACAGAAGGTACATTGAAGCTCAAAAGTTCACATTTCGGTTTTAGTTAGCCCTGGAATCACCAGGGGACGATAGTAGTTGCGTAACCCGATGACGGTACAATACTATCGAAGAATACTGTATTCTAAAATAAAATACAGTATTTACAGTAATATAGAGAATATATAATATAGTAATATATAGAATACTATATTCTATTTTAAAATACAGTATTCTTCGATAGTATTGTACCTTCATCCGTTTAAGTACTAACTATCGTCGACTGGTGGTCTCGGTACTAACTACGATTATTCTGGTTACACGAAAAGCATACTTGTGAGTTTCAATGTACTTCTGTATTTTTTGAATATATATATATTAAGAATCATTGATAAAGAACTTTATCGGTCAAAGTTGAAAAGTTATCGACAGGTAAGTGTCTGCGTCGGTAGTTATCGACTGTTATTATCAACGGATATCGTCGATACAAACGTACAAATTCATTGATAGATCAGTCTACGACGAATCACGTTGGCCCTTAGACGTCACGGTAACGCGCGCAAGTAAAATTAAAACGGGATATAAAATAAAGGGATCGTTCAAGAGATGTATTATGAATAAATTAACCCTTTCAAAAAAAAAAAAAAGAAAAAAAACCATAAACTATAGTTTTTGCAAAACAATTTCATTTGTGTACTAAAGGAATATAATATTACAGTACTTTCGAGTCGTCCATGATCGAGAAGAAAATAAAAATACATTTTCAGTAAGTTTTCTTTTTTTTTCAATTTTTAATCAACTTAACTACTTTCCATTTTTTACGTAAAAGTATTTATGGATTAAATGCTTGTTATTATATATTTTTTTAAAAGTAATCCAAGTACTCACACGGAATAAGAGTGAATTTCGGTAGTTGAGTAATGCGAATGTATTTGAACGATTTAAGCGGAATGCTTTGATTCTCGTTCATAGAGAGAGAGAGAGAGAGAGAGAGAGAGAGAGGGAGAGAGAGAAATCGTGGACAAACATGGATATGCAGGGTCTATGTTTGTGTGCGGGTGAGGTTCGGTCCAGAACACTACAATGGTACACGAGGTAATAGTACACAAGGTGATGGTACATAAGCCGATAGCACGCAAGTCAATAGTGCACTGTTACGTCAGTAATGTTGGCTTACGTTCTTGTTCACGTTCGACTAGACAAAACAAATCATTTTATTCATCTTTTTTTATTCCGTGATAGCAGCTTCTTTTTTATTTACATTATTATTATTATTATTATTAATTGGACTTATAGGAACTGGGTTCCCATTCATGAGCGCGGACCCTGTCCATTTGCGGTCTTCGTAACCCATTTCTTTAAGATCCCGAAACAATATTGTCCTCCCATCTATCCAGTGGTCTTTTTCCGTTGGTATACCAATCAGTATTTTATGCACCTTTCGATCCACCCCCATGCACGCCACGTGACCTGCCCATCTTAATCGGCGCGATTTTACGACATTAATGATGTCCGGTTTTGTTGTACAGTCAAGTGTACTTCAACTATGGGGTTTTCTCCAATTTGGCCGTTTCCTCATCACGTTTTGCACCCGAAGATTTTATGAACAACTTTATTTTCGAAAAGCTTCAATTTCTTTATTTTACTTTAAAGATTAAACCTAGGCCTTTCAAGCGGACTTAATCTGTTAAATTTGATAAATTTAACATCTTACCGATGTCACGTGTTGTTATTTGCCGGTTTGCATTAACTAATGCCTTTATTGTATTAGAAAAAACAAAATTACTTTCTGAACAACCCAATATAATACGATTCGTTAATATTTTTTCTTTATCAGTTCATCCTATCATTATTATTTTACATATTCATATACACACATATATATGTATAAATATATATATATTTTTTTGGAATCTCGTTAAAAGGGTGAACAACAGGTGGTCGTTGACGCCGTCTCTAATTTCTATTTGGGTACGTATATATATATATATATATATATATATACAGGTGTCGTTCATGATGTAATTATAAATTCACGTATGTAATTCATTTGATTTAACGTATATATGTATATACGATTAAGTTTAATTCTGATAAATTTCATTTCATTCGTAATTCCACGTTTATTTCATTCTCTATGTGCTCATACGTTACAGTTAAAATGTTTCGTTCAATTAATTCACGATAAATCTTAAGTTTTATACGAAATAACTAAGGGGCTTTTCAGGTAATCCATATAAAATGAATTTGATTATATATTTACAGTTAAACAAAATATGAATTTTCAGAAGAGAAGTATCAATTTGATTGTTGTCTTTAAAGTTTGCTTTTTTGTTTACAATAATCTTCATAAGTTATTTGTTCTTATTTATTTTTATATTCTGAATACTAATATTCTATTATACTTATGCAATTTAATTTACAGATACAGATACAATTTCAATTTCATATTATAATTAAACTTTAGTGAATTCTTTTATTATTTATTTAAAATATGCAATACTGCTTTTTGTGTTCTTTCTTTTTTTCATACTTTAACACGTCAATATATAATATTAGTTATTTCATGAATTAACGTATTGAACGTTTTAACAGTAACATATGTATTTCATTTCTCTTTTCTTTCGGGTTTTTTCTTTTCTGACCAACAACTGGACGTTTTCGAAGGCAATGCTCTTGTCGAAGAGTTATGAGCAAACTATAGTTACACACAAAAACACACACACATATATATACATATACAGTGTACGTAGGTATGTATGTACAACACGACGGGTTAAACAATTTTAGGTATCCTAACATCTCTTTCTCTCTTTAGAAAGCATAGATGGGTGGTGGTGGTGGTGGTGATGGTGGTACGGGTCAGAAAGCAGTTGTTGAAGGGCCAGGGCTTTTCGTATTCGGACCATTAGTCCAGTACGGCAATTCGTCAAATCGGGAGAAATGTAGTATCAATAACGTCCCGCAGCTGCTGCCACCGAAGCATGCATTTCCCTGACGCGCAAATTGCGCGCGCGAGCAAGCTAGCGAACGAACGAGCCCTTTTCGAACAGGGGGATGAAGGGGCGAGAGGATGGAGGCCCACCAGCGACAATCGTTTTCGATTTTCCGGCTTTAACCTCTCCTCCACCTCTCCTCCACCTCTAATTCTCTTCTCTCTCTCTCTCTCTCTCTCTCTCTCTCTTCCTTTATACCATCATCTCTGTCAACATCTTGCTTTTTAGTAGGGTTTTTATTTATGATTTGTTGATGAATTTTTGTTCTACCTGATTTTTCCAATATATAATTTGTTATAAGACCAAAGAAATAAAGGGGAAGGGATGATAGTTTGTTGTATCAAATTTGTACCATATGATTTTCCAATATAATAAACAAAAGAAACAAGGGTAGTTTGACTTATTTTCTCCCAAGTCTTTAAGTGTCGTTAAGCTCACTTGTTCGCGTGTGTTTTTTTTTTATGTCACCATTTTATTTTCCGCGGTTTATTCTACGTTGCTCAGAAAATCGTGTTAGACGGAAGTCCGAGTTCTTCCGATGTGTGATGTTTGCGGATAAATCCTCGTGGTTTACCGAAGGGAGAGAATTGTAGAGGGAGGTGGGTGAGGTTGAGTTGAGGGTGGAGATGGGTGAAAAAGGCCAGCCTTTTCCCTCTCTCTCTCTCTTTCTTTCTCTTTCTTTTCTAAGCTTCCAGTCGGACGATTATTTGTTCGTTCTCTCATTCTTCGTCCTTTCACGTAAACTTTCTCTCTCTCTCTCTCTCTCTTTTCTTCTTCTTCCCTCTTCACAGCAGCATCCTCGCTAAATAATAAATACGAGAGGGTTCTACGGGAATACCCCGAGGGTGCCATTAGCGGGGTACAGGGCCGTACGCGGTGGCGCCCGCGCCTGCCCTCGGACCACCCTCCTGGTCTCGCACCCTTCAAAACCTACCCTCCACCTCCACCTTCTTCTTCTTCTTCTTCTTCTTCTTTGCCTTCGTCCGACGATCCGAAACGCGAGAGGTCTAATACACTTAGGATAGAGAAAAATAAAGATAGATAGAAAGAATGCGAAATAATGCGCGTGCGAGAGAGAGAGAGAGAGAGAGAGAGAGAGAGAGACAGATATAGTCGCGTGAAAAAGGAACATAAAAAAAAGGGAAGCTCCGATCGTTTTATGGAGACGACCTCTTTTCCTTCCTTTTCTCCTTTCTCTCTTTCTCTCTTAAACCCTCCCTTCTCTGCTATTCTTTAACTTCTTCCTTCCCCCACCCTTCCCTTTTCTTCCCTTTCCCTTTTGTCCCTTTTTTTTCCTTTTACTTTTAACTTTTTCTTTTTTCAAACTTACTTTTTAGGCAAAAGACTCGACATTCCAATCGATGACTGCCTTTCATTCAAATTCTCCCACGAAAAAAAGATGCTAGATGGGTTGTTAGATAGGGGGTGGAAATGGAAAGAGGGAGTGAGGGTTGGGGGTGGAGATCGTTTCGCTTTTTAATAACGAAGCCGGGGTGAGGAGAGTTTGTTTGCTTGGTCTCTCGTTAAAAGTCGCGTCTTAAGAGTTTCGTCCTAGGCATTTGTGCGAACTGGTTTCGATTTATCGAATCTAACGTGTCCAACCTAACGATTCTCGGCCCTAAACCCTCTCCACGATTTTTTTTCTTTCTCTCTCTCTCTCTCTCTCTTTCTTTCGTTTTGTTCTCCTTCTGTTTCTATCTCGTTGAAAACTTTTAATCAGAGACGTCCTGGTCGTCCGATGTTTCCTCAATTTTTCCTTCATTTATTTTAAGGTTTATACTCATATACTATTGTTTTCATTTGTTTAGAATATTTTTCAATATTTTATATCACGATTAGTATATTGTTTTTATAAATAAATAATTAATTTTTATCAATATTTTGTAATAGTTTAATGGTCATTTGTAATTAGGATGGGATTGTTTTAAGTATATTGGTATACTTTTGTAAGATTTATAATAAAAATATAATTTTGCATTTTCAAGATTGTACATTGATACAAAAATGAAATATTAATATTTTATTATAAATCTATATACATAAAAATGTAGATTTCGTTTGTTCCTAACTTCTAATCTCTAAAGAATACTTTCCTGATTGTTTTTAAATCTTTACACAATGTTGCATTCGCATACAGCTAGCTTTTTATTACATTAATTTATTTATAAAATAATTAATTTAAAAAATAAAGAAAAAGATACACAGGTAAGTCTAGCACCATCTGTTGGTCATAGATTTCGATGTGTGCGCGAAACATTTGAACATAACCTAATCTTTATACCATATTTTTGTTCACATGAGCCACAGTAATAATAATATATAATTATAATAACAAATAATAATAATAATAATAGATTTATAATGAAAAAATAATTTGAAAATTATTCAAGCAAATAAATATAATCCATTTGAGGGATTTTCTTCTTGTTATTTCTTTCGTTTCTTAAGAATTGAGTCTGTTCACATGCGAGTTTCTGAACCGTAAGATAAATACGTACATACTACACACATATATATATAATACAGATAGGGGTAGGGGGTAGGAAAGAAACACAGAAACGATTTCGTTCGCTTACGCCGAAAAAAAGCTCGACAACCCAGACATAACCCCGTAGTAGGATCTAATAGGCCGAGCTGGCCGGCTGGAAAACGTTGACCACTGCCTTTAGCCGATCAAACGGTTAATCGAGGCCATTCCGTGGCTCAGTGGTTCTCATACTTAAACCCTTATCAAATTTTAGTAATATATTATATACCCTATCTCTCACAAACCTCCCTCCCATCATCTTATAATCAATTTCCATTGATTTATAATCTTATAAGATTAAACAAAAAGAAAAAACACAATAAGTCAGGAATCAAAAAAATCACTCGACCCTTCAAGAAAAAAAAAAAACCAAAACCAAAAAAGAAGGAAATCAATCGGTACGGTCATTTCATCTTCTCCGTTTTCCCATACGTCGTTTTTTCAAGGTATCAAGTGAATCAATTTTTTACGTGGTGGTCTAAAAGTGACGGTGGGGATCCTGGTTATTGGGAAAGGGAGGAGTGGGGAAATGCATTCCGCAATGGAATAGAAGGAACCCGACGCATCTCAGATAAAGGGCGAGCACGAGGAGAAGAAAATACCTATGGTACAGTTGAAAGAGTCCTGTGGTTCGTAACTCAACCCAACCCCTGATATATACACATCTAAAGATACACGTATACTACACCCACATGGATATATAGGAAAGAGAGAGAGAGAAATAGGGAGAGAGAGAGAGAGTAGGGTAAGTATCAATAATTGAGCACCATAAGGGGGGTGGTGGGTTCCTCCGCTCGGCCATTTAGTGGTCGAACGAAAGGGGGATGGGATGGGTCGCGGATATACTACTCTCTCTCCTCTAACCATGCTAGTACGGAGATATCGGTGGATGTATCGCACGGCGAGGTCTGCTATCGACATGTCGACGATGCCAGGCCAGGGTACGTTGCTGTTGCCTACTGCTGCTGCTGCTGCTGCTGCTGCTGCTGCTACTGCTACTGCTGCTGCTACTAGTATTGCTAGTGCTACTACTATCCTATCCTAGTGTTCTCTCTCTCTCTCTCTCTCTCTCTCTCTATTTCTGTGTGTATATATATGTATATTGAAGGATACATAGAATACTATCCTAGTTACGATCATGATACGTGAAAATATCATCTGTCATTGTAGAACCGAGTGCCAGGAGAACCTTTCCAGAACTAAACTTCTTTATTCCTATTTTATTTGTCCATTTTCTTTTACATTTACTTCGGTGAAGATCGTTATAGATTTAAGAAGAAATTATATTAAATTATTCAGATGTTATTATGTCTTTTCATTTCGTATTAAAATTTTTCTAATTTGTTTTGTTATTTAAGTTTTTTTTTTTTTTTTTTAGAATTATTTTATATAAACCATGTTGAATTATTGAAATGATCAACGCGCGTTCTATTGCTCGTCATTGAATTTCGTGATTATGTTATCGGTGATCGATCTGATTTGTCTCTCTCTCTCTTTCTCTCTCTTTCTCTCTCTTTCTCTCTTTGTCTATCCATTGGTCTGTCCATTCGTCTAACTGTCTGTCTGTCTTTCTTTCTCTCAATACCGATAGCCTCGTTCAGCCGCGAATTCCTATAATCGTGATGGATTTGACGAGCTTTATCCCTTTCGACTCTCTATCTACCAATCCGGTACTCGACGCTTAAATCAAAGTGAAACTCTCTCTCTCTCTCTTTATCTATTTATCTATTTATTTATTTATTTATTTTTTCTTATACTCAATAATTTTCGTACAATTAATTATAATATTAGATCGTCTTGATAGATTGATAACTTAATTCAATTAGATAAAATACAAATTATATATAAGAAAAAACAAAATTGAACGTTAAAAATAAAATGGTATCAAAACGAACAAATAAAAAAAAAAATAAAAAAAATACAGTTTAACACTTTAAAAAGAATTGAAAAAGTTCTTTTTATCCGGCGATTACGACACCTGTGAACTTTCTCAAGTTTATTATTAAATACCTCGTAGGTGTTGTGTATGTATTATATATAGATATAGGTATATACATATATATATACTAACTTAACTTATCCGAAGTTCTTTAAAAGCTGCTCGGAAATTGATAGTCATCTTCCTCTTCCAAGTTGTTTCTTTAAACAAAAATAAGGCTTCATGCTTCTCTTCTTCTTCTTCTTCTTATTTCGTTTAAAAGAACGCAACAACAACAACAACAACAACAACAGCAACCCTCTGTTGGACGAGCTTCAATAAAATCTTACGAATCTTTAATCACCTCGAGAATATCCCCTTTCCCTTATAATAATCCTTTCCCTTTTTTCCATAACTACCAACGATCTGACCGATAATTTACGACGTACAAAAATCCTAGGTAAAAAGAAATCCCTTATCTTCTTATCAGTTACAGTAATATATATGAATTTGGAGGAAAGTAAACTGTAAAAAAAAAAAGAAAGAACCATATTTATAGGTTTCTTCCAATCTCCACACACTCAACCCCACTTCATCCTTACGTTTCTTTCTACGAGTAAGAAAATATCTAAGAAAAAAAACAAAAAAATTGTCTCCTACCCCAAAATTTCCACGCGATGGAATTCCCTTCCCCACCTCCAAGCCCACCCCCTTAAGCCAATTAAAGTCCCAAAATCGGATGCGCTCGCTTATGCAAGTTAAAAAGGGGTTGGCTAAGCTTATAGAGGGTGAATGTAAAAAAGATAGAAAGAGAAAAGGGATGAAATAACTGAAAGTAGTAACAGTAGTAGTAGAAGAATAAGAATAAGAAGAAGAAGAAGAAGAAGTTGGGTTCACTCACGCCGAACGTTATTACTTATTCGACGAGATTTTAAGGGTGGTCGACACGCGGATTTATTTAGATATTCAACGGTGAGCATCTGCAGACTCCTCCTCCTCCTCCTCCTCCTCCTTCTTCTTCTCTTTTTTCTCTTTCTCTTTCTCTCAGTCGCGTTTTACTAGCCGCATCATCCCTTCTAGCGACTCGCAACATCTCGCGGAATCTCTATTTCCCTAACTCCCCTTTAACTCCCCCTTAACTCCCCCTAACCACCACCTCTCGCGCATTAATATACACCCGGGGGTTTTCGAGAAGGAAAGGGTCCTCTACGGAGGACCAACCAAACCCCTCCCTCCTCCTCCTCCTCCTCCTCCACCCCTTCTATCTTTACATAACATTAAGTTGTTGCTATGCCAAGAACTCTCCCACCCCTTTTTGTTCTCTCTCTCTCTCTCTCTCTCTCTCTCTCTCTCTGTGTATGTTACTATTCTCTCTCACTTACGTTATCTTTATTGGAGTGTACGAAGCTTAGGCCACTAATGGAGGTTAAAACACGGAAACGAGCAGACGCAATTTCTTTCTTTTTTTTTATTTTTCAACTTTTCCAACCTATTTCTCCCCCACCCCATCCCCAAGCCCGTTTTCCTCTACTTCTACTCTCTTTCTCTCTGTTCTATCCTGTAAATTATATTTTTTTCATAGGGACAAAGAAATTATCGATCTACCAAAAGCCATTTTTTTGTAACCAAGCCGAAGGTGTTTAATATTACAGGAGAAAGGTAGCGAATACGATGAAGCGTTGTCCCTCATCCCCACCCACCCTATGGTTAAAGAGAATTTCGTATTATACAACTACCGGGATCTATGTGAGGCCCGTTCGCGAATCCTCTTTTGAAATTTTAAATACTACGCGGTTCTAGATAGATAGATACCACGTGAAAGAATACCTAATTCGATAGGATACATTTCTATTCGCTTTATTATTTTTCATTTTATTTTATTTCTATGTATGAGACATTTATTTTGAAAGTGCCCTAACTTTTAACGTGGCGGGGCATCCCTAGTTTACTATATATTACAATAAAATCAATTAGAGAATGCTTAACATATATTTAACAAAAATTAGTTTAAATCACAGAAAGGATTGAACTTTCGACCTATGTTTTTTTTTTTTTTTTTATTAAGAACCATTTCATTTTCTTTTGTAATAACTCGCAAATCAAAAATACAATATGTTTTCTACCTACTGTATATAATATTTGAATGGTTTCATTTGGAACACTCAAAGTGGTATTTAAGAAAATTATAAGAAAATATAGGTTTACACCAAATTCGTGAAATAAATAAATATATATAAAAAAGAGTGTGTGTGTGTGTGAGAGAGAGAGAGAGAGAGAGAGAGAGAGAGAGAGAAAATAGAAAAGATTTTTGAAGGGATTTCGAGAACACGATCTCTACAATTCTTCGATAGAATTGTACCGCGACGAGTATTCATTGTCAGATATGTTTAATGAACTTATCAAAGCTAATATCGTTAATCACCCCACTCTCATTTGCACACTTACAACCACTTACACTCCTGTGATCGATATTATCTTGACGACAACGACGACGTAGAAAAAGCTTCGATTGTGGGCCAATAATACACCGTGTTAATTCGTACGATTCGTATAATCGAATGCACATTTGTAAACCTTCTAATTGGAAAGTGAATTCTGCAAATAAGGACAATCCCCCGTAACGAAAGAAAAGCCAGCATTGTTTCGGGAATTCGGATTACGGTCGCGGTATGCGCACTGTGAAGAAAAGGGATTAAAAAATATATATATATATGTAAAGAAGAAAAGAGTGAGAAAGAGAGAAGAAGAGGAGGTGGGAGAGGAAGTGGTGAAAGAGTAAGAGGATAGGAGAATCGTTAAAAACGCATGGTATGCGCTTAATAATCGCGTTCGCATTCTCGCGTTCTCACCACATTTTCGCGATGTTTTCGATAATACGCTTCTTCCGCAAGCGCGGGGGGTGGGGCTTTTTGAATTTTTATCCAAGAACGAAACAAAGCTTTTTACCTATAAGTGTTTTTTAACGATCAAATTATTATTGACAATGTGACTAATACCAATTGTTAGTTAGTGGCATCTCATATTGGTTGATACATATATCTAATTTCGGGGGAGGAAGGGGTTAATTTGTTGTTGTAATCGTTTTAGAATACAACAACATAGGAGAGGATCATTTCTTTTGCAATTAGTTCGATCTCATTGAGAGTAATTTGGTTGTAGATTAGCAGAACCGAAGGTAGGTAACAGAGGTTCGTGTAAATGCACGAGGACATCCGGTTGATCGTAACGACAGGACAATTTACGAAGTTTCGCCTAGCTGTCTGTTACTACCGATGAGATGGGGTGAACACGTCGACCGAGATAACGCGACCAACCGACGCAATCGATTTGTTCGCTCGTTCGTTTAGTTCGTTCGTACGTTCGTTTAGTACGAGATGAAATTATTTAGACGTTCCTAGAGATCGACGGATTTATTACATCGATTTTGAATTCTAATTCCTCTAATTCGTTCTAATTTGTTTCCTCAATATTTGTCATACTAATATCTTTTATATCTATTATTTATTGTATATAAATTTATACAATACGTGTTAATACACGTTGCTGCTAATGATGGGTATAAAAGTCCAATCTTTATTTTTCATAGACATAACTCGTCGCAATAAAATAATATTGCGATTATAAATTGAGATATAAACTATCGTATCTTTCAAGTTGGATGAAATTGCACACGGTGTGAAAAATTTTATTAAAATCGATTCAGTAATTGAGGAGTCCATTGTGGACAAACAACGTGACGTGACATAATTTATGTATATTAAGAAGATAATTTTCTATAATTTTTTATTATATAATTTAATATTATTTTATATGATTTTATATTATGTTATATTATATACAAATTAATATAACTTATTAATATATATATATATATTTAATATCATCTCAAAAATGTCTTTCTCGTTATTTAAATAATTATTTGATTCATTATAGACGTGTCATTTTTATCATCGGAAAAAACGTTTATCTTAGGTTTCATAATTTTCAATTTTTCTTCATTTTCATTCGTATTATTTAATTTTTCCAACGATATTATTTGATTATCAACACAATTGGAAGATAAATTTGCAATATTTAATTCATTGTACGAAACAGTAGTAACGTTAATATTTAACATTGTGACATTATTTGAATTAGATCGAATAATAAAATTTGCTTCTTTTTGAAGATTTTCACGTTTTTCTCTGAATTTGTTTAATTCATTCGTCATTTTGTTTCCTTTAATTTCAATCAATCTTTTAAATTGTTCTTCCTCTTTCATTTTATTTCTCATATCTTTACCAAATGCAACTTCTTCTAGTTGCCTTTCGTTTTCCTTTTTCCAAGCTTCACGTTTATTAAGTAATATCATTTCATCCTCGGCAAGATTTTTACCTTTCACAGGTAAATCATCAAAATGATTGTTAACAAAATTCGTTATGGTAATGTTATTCGTTTCTAAAGTTGTTCTTTTTTTTTTCTTTGATTGTAGATCGATCGAACGTTCGTTTCTTATTTTTCTATTAAAACAAAAATTACATATTATTATTATTCTTATTAATAATAATAATATTATTGTACAATAATATAAAATGAAATTTTTTTTTTTTAACGAAAAATATATTTAAATATATAATATTTTATATTTTTTTTAATTATTAATCTGTAATAATTAAATGTTATTTTCTTGAATGATAAAAAAATGTGTACGATGTACAAACTATGAATGATTATATTATTATAAATTGCTTACTCAATTGGTTCGTTGATAATATTCAACGATTTATATATCTTTGGTTGTTCGTATTTAAAATCAAATTGATTCCATTCGTCATCCAAATTATCGTCACGTTTTTCTCTTATCATGGCAGCAGCACGACGTGCAAGTTTTCGATATTCCGGCGTATCATCTCGTCGTTTATCATCATTTATTTCGTTTCGTCTACGACGACGTTTTCTTTGACGTTTCTTACGTTTCTTTCGTTTCTTTTTACTTTTAACATAATTATCGTAATAACTTCGTATTGGTCTATTACGTTTGTTTCTTTCAATGTCCAATGAAAAACTTGTATTGTTTAATTTCCAATATTCCGATACGTTTGGATCTTTTATTAACGTCAGATTATTATCGAATTTTAATTTTGGTGATTCACCTTGATAACGAACAATAAATCCTGAATTATGTCCGTGTACACCTGCTGTCCTTGAAACTAAACTCGTTGCATTTTTATTCGATTTTTCTTTTATTTTAATGTAATTTAAAAGTAAATTCAATTGTCTCATCTAAAAAAAAAAAAAAATGATACAAAGTTTCTTTTTAATGTCATTTATTTTAATGAATAATCAAAGATTATTTGATCTATTTCGTGATATTACCAGATAATCGTGAACAGTCTGAACTTTTATCTTTTCTTTAGCAGATAAAGCGTTGTACTCGTTTATAAGATTCTTCAATATTCGAATCTTCTTCTGAAATTCGTTCAAATCTTTATCAATATCTTCATCAGGGATTTTAGTAGAAATGATTTTATCATCGTCTACAGGATGTTCAGTTGTTTCTTGTTCGTGTGTCGTTAATGGTAATAATGATGATGTCTGTAATTCAAATAATTCAATAATTTATTCTGTATAATATTAAAAAGAAATTTCTGCATCTAATTTTTATCTTTTTATGATATTCAAAGTGCATTTTGTAAATTGGTGGTTCAAACAATTTAAGGGCTGATTCTACGTGAACAATGAAATAGAAAATAATTTTATATTATTAATAGAGGTTAATTAAATTAATTAAATTATTATTAAAACTTTGAAATAAGGTCAAATAGGAAACATTTATATTCATTATTTGCATGTTCCTATTTCAAATTCGTGTTGGTAGTTATCATCCCGTATATATATTTATTATATCAATAATAAAATAATAGAAAAGTACATAAAATAATTTAATATTTACTTGTATATGTAAATCTTTATCTCCATTAATTTGTAAGATCCATTCTAAGAATTGTTGCATGTCAGGTGGCAATGTTGCACAAGTTTTACTTTGGACCTCGTCCAAAACTAATCGACCAAGAAGTTCCATAATTTTCTTCATCGTCTTCTCGGTATGTTTTATCTATTATCAAAAGAATAATCTTTAGTTGTTCAATTTAAAGAACTTTTAATTGAAAGTCTCTAACTATTTAACAAAAAAAAAAAAAAAGAAATAATACTATTAATTAACATACATAATTTTCATCGAGGTCACGATGATGATAAATCTTATCAGTAACAATTTCATCCTGATGTTGATTCTTTTTAGAAAGTCCCGGACCAAGTGCAACTTTAAGGGCCTCGTTCCTTTGCACCTACGATGCAAAAATGATCGATAAAATACTTTCCCTTTCGTTTAACCACTCGGCCGCCACGTTGTTTCTACATTGCACATCTATCAATGTGAAAGAAAGAGAAAGAGAAAGAAAGAGGAAGAAAGAGGAAGAAAGAGGAAGATAGTGAGTGAGAAAGTGAAGAAAGTTTATCGAATATTCTCTCTTACTTGTTCAAAAATATTTTCAACGATTTTTCCAGCCAATTCTCCATGAAGAGCCAAATCCATTTGAGATTCATCTTCCATGTTGTCAGCTGTCAAGAACATTGCTAGCTTCTTTCTATGAGTATCCTCATTTTCCGTCTCCTTCTTTCTCATTGTCTGTATATTCATTGCTCGTTATTTATCGCACCATCTTTATCCAAACAACATTTATAAACAAAATATCCACACTATCATCTCTCTTTCTCCTTCTCTTACACACAAAATACAACAATTTCGTCATAATTGTTTATTACTTTTTATTAGATTGAATTGTTAATCTTAAATTTAAACGAATTAATGTTTAACAAGTTTTTTAATTTTTAAATTAATAATAATTAATAATCAACTCCCTCCTTATCAACAATTTTAAATCATCTAGTATAGAAATTAAATTATTGAATTAAATTGAAGATTATTGAACTAACGTTTCGAATTTTTGTATTATCCTTTTGAACAATCCCATCGTTATTAGAATTTCTTCGAATTCCTTTAACAATTCCTATTTCATGATTGTCCTTGATTTTCGTAATATCCGTTTGTTTTTTCTTCTTTTCCTTCTTTTTCTTTTTCTTCTTTTTTTTATTCATTTTCATCTTACTCTTCCGTCTCCTTTTCTCCCGTTGTTGCCACTTTTTAACTCTATCCTTCCAATTATTATTACGATAATTTGCAATAGGATTATTTTTCCAACGTTTTTTCTGAATTTTTAACGAATCACCGTATAAATCGTTCAACTTGTTGTTCAAATTTCTCGCACGTTTTTTCGTTATCTTCCAATTACTATTTTTCTTCTTTTTCATTTTTTTCTTATTGCTGTTCTTCCTTTGATTTAATTTCATCTTTTTCTTTTTCTTTCTCTTCTTTTTATTATGCATCTTGTTCCTTTTTTTCTTCTTTCTTTTCCTATTATTAACATCATGAATATTTTTATCCTTCAAAATATCAACTTTGTTTTCATTATTATAAATATTATTAATATCGTTGTTGTATTTTAAATCAATATCATTGTTATTATTATATTCGTATGGATTAATCGTGTAAATATCATTCGTTAAATCTTTCGAACGTCTATTATAATAATAACTTTCGTAAGGATTTTTTCCATGATTATTGTAATTTAGTGAATAAAAATTTCCATCACGTTTAACTCTCGATGCATTTCTATTGGCCAATATTTGTGATTTCATCGTCACGTTAAATCTATTCGAATTATTATCTATGATATTATTTACATTCGAATTATTTTCATTATTTTGATACTTCATTGAATTCATTTCATTTTTAACAGTCACGTTTGAATTATCCAATGACGATGAAGATGATGCTGACGATGAATGAAGAATTATTTCATATTTCGTAGAAATGTTGATAGTTTTCATAGTTGTAGTAAAGTGTTCTTCGTCAATTGATTGAATTTGATTTGTATAATTGTTGATAGTATTATTTTTGAAATAATTATCATCGATAGTTTTCAAACCTCTTCCTAATCGAATTTTAACATCATCGTCAAAATCATCGATTCTATCCATTGGTTCTACGAATGATTCGTGCATGTCTTTAGATTCGAGTACCGAACGTTTATCACCGTCTATAACGTTTGGAACATTTTCTTCAAGTTCGTTCATGGTATCGTGGTACTTTCCATTTTCATAAGGCGAACCTGAATCGTTTTCAGGCGCAGTTTTACGCTTGGATAACCCCGATCGAACCACTCCGCTTGATTTGGAATGTGAATCATTTATAGTTTCCACTACCTGCGATAAAACATTTATTTTAAGTAATGTACTACTACCCCTTACCCTTCACCCCCATAACAAATAGAGGAATAATATTTAATATCTAATCTACCTATATATATATATATATATATATATATAGATGTATGTAGAAAATAAAAGAATGTTTAACTGTATTTTATGAAATAAGAATAGAATTATTAAAATGATGATTGTTTACGGGGATAACTTTCCATTCGATGTTTCCGGTATAATTATTGTTCAAATTTTGATGATTAGGATGATGATGATGATGATGTTGATTTTGACTTCTGTTAGATGATCTTTCTTCAAAAATATCACTTTGTTCTAAACCACCTTTAAACAAATCATCCGTTTTTTTCAATGCTAAATAATTACTTTCCGATGTGTTGTTACTATTATTGTTATTATTGTTGTTATCGTTAGCCTTGATTTCTAGTTCATCTTCAGATGCATCGGGATGCATTCGTTGGTCACCTTTAAGACGAGGACCATTTTTATTTTCGTTATCTTCCCAATCGTATAATTTCTTTAA
Organism: Polistes dominula; assembly: GCF_001465965.1. Next base: position 127,107 of record NW_015149095.1, read on the forward strand.
TTCGTCGTACACGTTGTCGATATCCTCGTATTCTTTCTCATCTAATTTCTTCGAACCAATTCGATTTTCCAATCTATGGGAAAAAAAAAGAAGAAAAACAAATATTATCGTTTTTAACTTGAAAACGTCACTTAAAGTTTCACTTTACAATTTAAAAAACACAAACTAAACAAAATACACAAGTGTAATTCATTTGTAATACCTAGTTTGATCAAAATTGTCCAATTTTTTGTCATGTTCAGGTAATTGGATTGGTTGTTGTACATCACCAAAAACAACGTCGACTATTTCTCGTTGAAGATTTTCAGGTGCACGTAAAATATATTCCAGTGAATCCTTTGGTAACATTTTATCAATGTTTACAATTTCTTGATTAGGTTCTTCCATAATTCGTTCATTTTCATCTTGTTCTTTTTTTCTATTGTTCGACCTATACACACGTCACGATTAAAATTATATATGAAAACTTGATAAATTTATCATTTATTTTGTTTCACATAAAAACTTGATATAGATTTACCATTTCGTTTGACAACCTGGTACAAATGACTTTTCATCGCGAATTTGGCCAGAGGGTTGTACGGCCTCGTTTAAAATTAATTTTTCTCGATCCATTTGCGAACTTTTATTATCATCCACCTCCTTTTTCACCCCCTTATCCACCCCCTCTAACGTGACCTTGCTATTCCTAAGAGACTCGGATGGATTTTCATTCTTAGCACGTGCTTGTTGTTCTTGCTCGATCAAAAATTGTTGTTTAGGTATTTTGTTTCCCATTTGTTCTTTTCTTTTTTTTTCTTTCTCTTTTTCCTCGGCTTCCTCATTTTTCTTCTTCATCAACGTTTCGTTCTGTGCTTCACGCAAACTTGCATCTATAATTTATAATAATACAAAGAAGGAAAACATTGTGAGAAAATAATTTCACTAAAGACAAATTTGGAAATGACCAATTGTTTGTTTACCTAATTTAAAACTCGAATCTATTGGATTATCATTTTGATTAGTATTCTTTTGATCATTGTCACCAATAATTTGTGATTCTCTCGAACGTTCATTTATCTCCTCGTCGTAATCGTAATATTCGATTATACCCAATGGATAACGTTTTCTTCTAATATGATTTTTATCATCCTTGTGTCTCAATGCTATTCGTTGTTTGATCATCATGTTAACTCTAGCATCGTAAGGATTTTTTACATTTTCTGACATATTTTTTACATCTCTTTCAATTTTCAAATTTTCCTTATTATCTGCAATAATTATTTGAACATGTCAAATCAACACAAAATTCATGTAATTTATTATTAGGCGATATTCATTACAATTTTGTGTATTACTGAATCATCTTGCAGATGAAGAAACGTATATATACATTTATTTATTTATTTAAAATTATTGCAAGTTAATAATAGCGAATTAAAAATCTGTCAATTTCATACCATTTTCATCGTCTTCGTTTCCTTCCAAATTTTCTTCAATAATATTCCCTCGTTCTCTTTCGTCTCGATTAATTTGTGTTTTTTGATAATCCAGTTTCCTTTCATCGTTCTTACCATGACAACTTTTGGCAACTTTACTACTTATCTCATTCCTTTCCAAATCATTTTCTTCGTTGGTAAGAGGAAAATCTTCTTCCAAATTATCTTCGTCGTAAGTTTGTAGAATTTTACGTAGATGTTTTTTACCGATGAAACAATTATTATCATTATTATTATTATTATTATTATTATTATTATTATTATTATTATCGGACAATGATCGATTATTACTTTGCTTTTCTATTATCCCAAATAATCGTCTTACTGGACTTTGACGTTTTATTATTCGTTCAGATTCACTTAGGACATTTTTATTATTAATATTATTATTGATATTAGCGTAATCAAAATGTTTTGCTTGTTGTGCTATTAAATCATCAACGTTAGTTAATTCTTTGTAATTATTTGTTTTCCAATAATTATTATTATTATTATTATCTTTATTTGTTTTATCGTAGTACGAATCATCATTCAAATTATTTTCTTTATTAATATTTTCTTTGCTACGTTTTTTACGTTTATACAAATTCATTTCCATTTCGTTGAAATGATCATTCCTCAAGTTTGTTCTTTTATTTCTCAAAAGTATTAAACTTCTATCTTGATTTTCAACATTGTTCAATGATTTTTCAGATTCGTTCATATCTTCAGGTAATTCCGAAAGAATCCTTTTATCTGAATCATCCTCGATAAATTTGTCCTTTTCTTTATTATTAAATATTGCTTTTTCCATAGCTTTATTTCTATCAGAATTTTCATTTCTACTTGTAAGATTTTCTTTTAATTCTAATACGGTACGTTTCAATTCTTCCAATGATTCTTCGGTCTTAGAAGATTCTCTTTTGTTTGGAGCATCAATTTTGAGATCTACAAAATTTTGAGATGAAATTTTGTTATGGTCATTCTTCAATCATTTACATTGTTTAAGTAATATCATAAATTTGAAACCTGTAATATCATTATTCGTATAAGGGATTGCATAATCACGAATCCATCGATTGTTACTTCTTCCATATCGAGGATTTTTATTGAAATTCAAGGGTTCGTTTAAAGCAAATGTTCTAATTTCGTTCGATGGTATTTCCTCTTTCGTAGCATGTCTTTTATCGATGATAACTTTATTCGATCTAAATATGGAATAGGAAGCAAGAATAATTCAATAACAAAGAATAATATTACATTTCTATAGAAAATTTCTTTAAATATGAATTTGAGTATTTTAAAGGGGATATTATATTATTATGATGAACAATATTTTAAAAATTCCAATTGTTTTATTTTTATTTAATTTCATAAGTTGAGATAACAATTGTGCCCATAATTATGAAAGTGATCTCAGTCAAAATTTAAAATACAAAATTAGTTTATAAGTTATTTAACATTGCACATTATTTTAAACTAAATAAATTCAATGTAATAATTTTTACAATATTGTCAAAAATGAATTTAATTAGTATTTGTTATTTCAATATTATATAGAATTCATTTTAGTGTTCAAATAAAAATCTTTAAATATCTCGAAACAAGAGATACATGACTTAGACCATTTTCATAATTATGGGCACATATAATCTAATTATAATAACATTAATATTTTCTGTATAACGTACTGTAAAAAAGGATTTGGTTGATTTAATCGATTATTAGCAGCAGCATGATCTATCCACTTCAATTCGTCACGAGCTTTCAAAATATTTTTCAAGAATGAACGTAAAGCAGGACTATCATCAGATTCATTTGTAATTTTAATTGATCTATGATGATTCATTGAATCGATCGATTCACTTTGATCGTTCTAAATTATGTTAAAAAGAAAAGAGAGAGAGAAATAAAAAGTAGAGAATAAATCAGAGAGAGGGAGAGAGAGAGAGAGAGAAAAAAACGTTTTGTAGACAAGAAGAAGAAGTAGAAGAATAAGAAGAGAACCGTGCGAAGAGTGTCTTGTAGTTGACAATTCTTTTTTTCCTCCCATTTTACCACCTCATTTTACCCTCTCTCACTCACTCACACACTTTTTCAACATGTTGGCGGGTTATAATAACACCGGGTACGGTTCCGTTACGCATCCTATTCGTTTTGTCCCTTTTTTTTTTTTCCTTTTCCTTTTTTTCTCTCTCGGTTGGTGAGCAACGCGTACGAACTCGATGGGTAAAAAAAAAAAAAAAGAAATAAAGAAAGAAAGAAAGAAAGAAAAAGAGATTGTGGGTAAGAGAAAGAAGACAATGGGGGATTTCTCTTGCATAGAGGAAGGAACGCGAGAAGCCGCAGGTAACCGGTCTCTCGGTGTTATTAAAAATTCACTCCCTCTAGCTTGGGTGAAGTGGCCTCTGGCAATCTGCATCTCATTCCCTACGGGCCCTTGTGAACCAGCCAACCCAGCAAGCCCAGCAAAAGTAAGCTAGGAAGCTAGGAACCTAGCAAAACCAGTAACTAACAGAGAACATCCTAACAGTGAACACATTGAACAGCATCACCAACCAACCAACCAACCAACCAACCAACCAACCAACCAACCATCAGGTGGTATGGTGGCTGTCAGTACGTGGAAAAAGGGCTAGAAAACTCAAGCTTATAGTTCCTATAACAAATGTTTTAGGATGCTTCAAGAAATGGTACTCTTGTCCTTCGTCTTTTCTCTCCTATTTAATTATTATTATTTTTACTTTATGGTAAATGACAAGAGAAAGTACAATAAAAATATAAAAGGAACCACTTTTACACCCAATTATAGGTGGCATTTAAGCAAATAACCATCACCACCACTACCGACTGTCCTTTTCCTTTAACTTCCCTTTTCATTTTCTCCCTACTTCTTCTTCTTCTTCTTTTTTCTTCCCTCATTTCTTTTTTTTTTTTCAGTGTTTTAACGAGATACTTCTTTTTTTAATCTACGTCACTTCTTTCTTAACACTGCTGACTGTTTTTAGAAATTTTCGAATGACATTTTAAACAAAATCTTTGTCTAATTCTAAGAAATAAGATTTGATATTTGCAGCAATGAATTATCAAGTTCCTAATGCCAATTAATAATAAAACACTTTGATTGAAAGTATTCAGCATTAAAAAGGTTTAAATCAAAATTTTCAGTCTATCGTATGACAGAAAATTTCTTTGCAAATGATCTCGCAATCTTGTTCTCTTTCTCTTTCCCTTTCTCCCTTTTTATTTCTCAAGTTATCCATACATTTTTCTCAAACGTTAAGGTGTTCAAGTTTCTTTCGTTCGATCAATCGCGCTTTAGGCTTGAGGACCGGGTACCAGCCAAAAGTACACCGAACATAATCAATCACGAGACGGGTTTTTTTTTCGGGTAACTGGTGTGCACGCGGAAAAGGTTCGTAAAAAAGGGTGTAAGGTTGGGAGAAGGGGGTGGTAGGAAGGGGTGTTAGACCGAGACGAGTTGGGTGTAGGTGTATGTGTATATATATATGTGTGTGTGTGTGTATTCGCAGTAGTTCCGAAACGGAAACGGTAATATCGCAAGCCTTAGGGCAACTCTACTCTCCCTTTGTCATTTTGTCATCCGGCGTAAGGACGAATCACTCGAGAAAAAAAGAGAGAGAGAGAGAGAGAAAGAGAGAGAAGGTGAGATCGAACAATGAAAAGAATTAAAAACAAAAAAAGTACTCCTATATTTATATTTTATTATATAAAATTTAAAAAAAATTAATTTACTATGAAAATAACCAAATTTGTAATTAAATTTGCATAAGAATAGTTGATTGCACCACAGTGTGTGTTGCTTAAACATCATATAAGTATTTTGAGGTAAAATAAAAATATATTTTTTTTTTTTTTATTAATACAAAAGTGTATGTAAAGGTGTATGTAAAGGTGTGTGTAATAAGAAAAGGAATACACTTTTTTACTTTTTTTCTATTTTCAAATGTGAAGTAAAAAAATTGTTCATCGCTTACCTGATTTTCTCGAATATCTTTAATATTTTCCGTATCCTCATCTTTCTTATAAGTATTGGATAAGTATCTTTCATTTATACCATAAGTTTGGTATAATGTTATACATAGGATGATTAAAATAACATGAAAGTAATTTGAAGATTTGGTTGAACGAATTATCAATCCTTGAGATTTCATTTTTTCATTGATCTTCAAAAAATTATATTTATAGTTAGTACTATATTATAAATAATACTATAATAAAATATAACATTGTATTTAAAAAAAACATAGTTGACCAATAAATCTCAGAAAATGACTCAACCTAACAAAAAAATATTAATGTCACAGTCCTGAATTTTGCATGCAACTTTGTTCTTATTCATTTATCTGCTACTATCATACTTTTGAAGCTATTTAGGTGGCAAGAGCTAATGAATCAGCCTGTCTGTATATATATGACTATGTATTTGTATGTGTTATAAGTATAGGTATAGGTATAGGTGTATACATAACGAGCCGTTAAATTCCGATTCTTTGTAAGGAAGTAAAAGTATAGAGAGGTTGGAAACACGGTCTGGAGCATATTAATTTTCTCGGTGCGCATAACTTTCCTGTCAGAATTTGCATTCAGTTGGACTTTACTTTAAAAAAAAAAAGAATCAGCCCAATCCACGTGTGTAGACGCGTAGCGCCCGCGCGCGGGAAATTAAAAACGTCCGATCGTAAAATCTTAAAAAGAGAAAGAAAGAAAGAAAGAAGAAAATATCACAGGGACTGCTTTCTGAATCATAATCAGTCCACCTTTCATTATTATTTTCTACTTTTCCGTTCATTTTATATTCCCTTTTTCTTATTTTCCTATTTATAAAATAATAAAAAGAAAAAACAAGAAAACAACTATAAATTTTTTATGTAGAAATTAGAAAACAATTTGTTAACCTCGTTCAGACTCAGACTCAAATTCTTTTGGTCGTTTAAGATCAAATTATTTTTATATTAACCCTTTCGCTACTACGAACCATTATAGTGGTCCTTCATAAGATGCCACTGAGATACTATACGACGAACATATGCAGTTTTAGCACTAAGTCAAATATCCCACACTGGGCATGTAATTTTAATGTTTTGTTTCTTTTAATTAAAAATCGTTAATATTAACAACAAAATTATTTAAAAATAAAATGCAATTTCGATGCTGCACGTATTAATAGACCGTAAAGTAGAAGTAGCACCCCGAAAAATACGCCAGTAGCAAAAGGGTTCAAATGAACATTCATGTGAATGAAAGTAACAATATATTATAGTTACTTTTTATTTAAATATAATAATTATTATTATTATTTAAGAATAAAATACATGGGTTAAATGTGTATTGAATTTTGTTCTTATCGATTTTAAAGAAAACGTTTGAAACGTTGAACAAATCTATGTGAGATAAGAAAGCGAAAGAAAACCGATCTGGGTCATTGCAGTCTCTGTGATCGTAGTAATAGTAATAGTAATAGTAATAGTAGTAGTAATAGTAGGATGGTTGTACTAGTGGTCATCCGAAGCAGAGAAGATTTTGAATAGAAGTAATCCTAGCGATAATTCCAGACCATTTCGCTTCGTTGGCTTTTCCTTCGACCGTAGATTCGACTTTAGACTATCTCTTTCTTTCTTTCTATCTATTTGAAAGCTCCTATATATATATATACATGAACTCGCCAGTCAATATACGAAATTTCTTGCATACATCGATACGTCAGAATACAGAAAAGAAGAATTCGTCGCATTGCGCAATATCAAATCAATTTGTTGTTTTTTTAAACTAAAAAGTGTACGATTAGATAAATAATAAGAAACAAAGATGATAAATAATAGCAGCTTTTCTAAAATCGAGCTTTTGAACTACCACCATCACCATCACCACAACCACCACCACTACCACCCCTCGTATCTTTTCTCTTCTCTTCTCAACTCTTCTCCATAATTTTTCCCCTTTTTCCCCTTTCCGTAAACGGAGAATCATAACGGCAGGTAGGGTAGAGAAATAAAGAAAGGAAAGGGAAAGAAAAGAAAAGAAAAGAAAAGAAAATAAAGGAAAGGAAGAATGAAAGGGGGAAAATAAAAAAAAAAAAAATAAAAATCACGACTCTCCTTCATATCCATTGAACGAGAAATGGCAAAGGAATGAGACCGTAGAAGAAGAAGAAGAAGAAGAAGAAGAGTTAAACGATCGTTTCGTTCTTTCTGACAACGAACGAACGATCGTTCGGCCAAGTGGGTGGCGAGAGGGATGCGCAACGAAGAAAAAAAAAAAACAAGAAAAACAAAAAAAGAAAGAAGAAAATGTGAGTAAGGGAGGGTGAAAAAGTTGGAAATAAAAAAAAGGTTCGAGGGAAATCGCGAAAGATTTCTACATAGGGATGGGTTGTGTAGGGGGGTGGGGTTGGGTTGTGCTTTCCATTCTCGTTGCGTGCTGTTACCTCCCTTTCGATCATACTCCTACCCCAACTCTAACTCCTACTATTACTATTACTACTATTATTATTATTATTATTATTATTATTTTTTGTCTCTGTTTCTCTTTTTATTTTTATTTTCCATCGTTTTTTTTCGAATTGCAACGAACTCGTTGAACGAATTTTATGTCAAAAAACTAAAGAGACTCTTACAATTCGGAATATTTTTGTGTCCTTTCGACGAAAAACCTGAATAAAAGGAACGAATGAGAGAAAGAAATAAAAAAAATACGAAGAATAAGAAAAAGAAAAAGAAGAAGAAGAAGAAGAAGTTGATGATGGTGATGGTGGTGGTGGTGGTTTTGGTGTTAGAGAAGAAGAAGAATATAAGGGGTTGTGTTTGTTGGTGATACCAACATAATGTACCGCATGTAAGAGCCCATTAGGTTATTAAAAAACAGTGGCAGAGTGGAGTAACGAACCGACGACGGGCCTTGGGTATGCTCGGCCAACATTGGGGGATGCGACAAAGCCGACAAAAATTAGTCCTTGATGATAACTTTGCCTTTCGATGCAAAAAAACAACCCATGAGCTGAGAGTAAACGCAGGGTGGAGGAGTAAAACGAAAAGAAAACAACGCAAAAATAAAAACAGAACAAAAAAAATAATAGAAAGAAAATACTCCACGAGTAATCTCAACTTTTCGTCGAATTTGTATCCAAAGGGGGTTGGGTAGGTACAGAAGAAGGGGGTGTGGAAGAGGAAAGGGAAGTAAGTGGAAGAAATTTGATGACTATGCTTTGCTAATTTTTTTTATTTTTTATTTTTTTTAAATTAAACTCATAAATATTTATCCCACAATTATATTTTGTTTCAATAAAAACATTTGTCGAGTTGATTTAAATGAATTAAGGGAGGAATTATGTTGGGGATGTTATTTCTAAGTGGAGAATAACATTTACTGTTTAATTTTAAATTTAGATTTAGAACAAAAAGGATTTATCAATTTGTTTTAGGTTCTATGATGTGGGTTATAAGTTTAGATTATTTAAATATATTACCTTTTATTTGTCGTTGTTTTTTTTTTTTTTTTAATTACAATTACGTGTCGATTGATATAACCTTTTTTTTTTTTTGCTATTTTTCTTTGTTCATACGTTAAACTTTTAGTTATACGTCATCAGATGATTTTTTCATTTCTTTCATGAACATTCGTATCGCAATATTAATTTGTACGTGAGATAAATCGATGAACTGCTTGTTTAATGACATTTTCAAATAAAAACGAGATCTATCGATTATAGATGTAATTGAATGAGCTGAAGTTGAATCAGTATATACAGTTGAATAAAAAAAAAATGATGAAGCGTCGTATTTGAAGATAGCACTCGTGAAAGCCACTGTAGTGGAGCGTAGTGTTTAACAAGTTACAAATTAAATCGAGTTTATTTTCAATAAAGTAAGACACGTTATATTCTTAAGAGAAGAAAAAAAGAAAAAAAGAGGTAAGGAAAAGGGTGAGAGGGTAGAAAAGGGATGGGAGAGAAGGAAGGTAAGCTCGGAGCGTGAATTTTGTTACGACGTTCACAGCCCTCGCACAGTACACAACGGGAAATATCCGAATCTACGACGTCGTCCTACCGTAAACGCATAAAGTAGGCGGTTCGCATAAGTCTGTAGATTAATTTCTTCCGTATACACACACACACACACACATACACACACCCACACAAGCACACAAATACAAACGATTTTGAGATTCGTGTAAAATTGTACGCTCGCACTCCTACGCACGTAGGAAATACGTACGATGAAAAGGGTAACTTAGAGGGTGGTTTGGGGGTGGTGGTAGGACTGGCTGAGGGAAAAGGAGGTAGTTAGATGTTGGTATGGGAAAGTAAAAGGTATATAAAGCGTGTAGAAGTGTGTTGCCAATGTGAAATACACTTGAGGACTATACTAACAGCTCGTTGTTTACTTACGCAAAATCAGTTAATATGTATATATATATATATTAAAATGAGAGTGAGAGAGAAAGAAAGAGAGGAGGTTAAAGAGAATGATATGTTTATGTAGTTTCTCCGTTAATATTCAACACACTTGGAGAATATCGGCTAATCGTCAATATAGACCTTCACATCCCCACTCTCCTCACCTTTGTTCTTCAAAGTAGCACAATACTTTCCTATGATTTATTATTAAGTATGTAATCGTCTCGTTTACGTGATAGTTCGAAGATCATGGATATCGGTTCGTGAGAGTTTCTGTTTAATTAGGTACGTTGTTTAGTTTTATTAATTATTTCGTTAGTTTCTTTTTCTAACAATTTAATGAACATTTGTAATATATGTATAAGCGATTTTAAATTTAGTTTTAAATAGTTTCCTGTAATTTTATTCTTTTATATTTTATTATTTTGTGTTATTACATAACATTTCTCGTGTGTGGTTTTAATATAAGAGAGTATAATAATAATTTGATTACATATGTGAAAAGTAATTTATTTGGGTATAATTAGCTTAATGTTTTATCTTTGGTGGAATGAAATTGAGCTCAATTGTATAGCAAAATTAATTATTGCATAATTAGTGGAATTGTTTAATGTAAATGGTTTATTTTATCAGATATATGTAATAAAATTATTATTATTACTAAAATCAAATGTGAAAAGAGTAATTAAGTTTTCTTATATAACAAAATTGCATAATCTGTGATCAATTTTGGTTATAAATAATTTCTTTTACTTTTATTCTTCTTTTTGTTACTTTTATTTTTATCAATATGTATGATTTGTTAAAGAGAGAAGAAGATAGTTTTCCGGTTGGGCCGGGGCCGATCGCGTAGCAACTATGCGAGCTTCATGGCAGTACGCTTTTGCTCAGGTTAACGCAAATGCGAAGGGAACAAACAAACAAACGGGGAATACAAATCTAGAGTGAAATGAACAATGCCCGGGAGAGTTACTGCCTTCTAATTGAAACCAGCTCTCTCTCCCGGACCACCCTCCGTTTCCTCTTTCCATCCCCTACTCCACCCCTTCCTTCTCCATCCTTTCTCTTTCTCTCTTTCTCTATTCCTTTTCACTCAGCATCGCCTAATCGTCCCGCACAGATGCGTGCCGCGCTTTCTCTCTATCCAAGCATAAAGCGTATAGTTTACGACAAAAGTTCGAGCTTGGTTTATACAAAACGGTCGTTGGTCCGTTACAGTAGGAATATACGGAAAAGGGATGAAGGTCCCTGTTTACATGCGTAGAATGAACAGGTATCTATCTAACAACCTCGTTCAATCCGATTCTTTCTCTCTCTCTCTCTCTCTCTCTCTCTTTCTCTATTTTTCAATTTTCCTTTTTTTTTTTTTACTCTTAGTCTATTTTTTCGCACAAATTTTACTTTTACTTTTTCAATTCGAACAATTACTTGACTAAAGACTATATTTTATTCGTTAGATATGAAGTATACTTCATCCTTATTGGTAGTCACTTGTCACGTGACTTACAAATACAAATATTTTATTAATAATTCAATAATTTCATATATTTGTAGTATTCCATCAAGAGAGAGAAATAGAAAATAGATATAAAGGTTTGAAAAATAGAAGGATGAGTTTCGGTTTTTATCCTGGCATGGTTTACAGTAGATATTACATGACACTAGCAGTAAACAATTCGAGGCATTTTAATGGGGTCTTCTTCCCCCCAATGGTGCCGTAAGAAGAAGGACTACAAAACTAACTATACGTTTTTACGTACCTTGCCACACGAGCTCTTTCGAGCCAAACGAAAGCGTCAATGGTTCAATGGAAGAATGGGAAAGAAAAAGAGAAAAAGAAAGAGAGTGAGAGAGAGAGAGAGAGAAAAAGTTATCCTTTAAAGCCTTGCAACGAGCATCCGAAAAAGGCATACCCCACATAAGATGCCTTCGATCTTTGACAGCTCGGTAAGCCAAGCAACCTTTCGATCCTTTATCCAACCTTCATTTTATTTTCCAGTTTTCTTCTTATTTCCTTCTAACCCTCCCTCGCCCCCCCCCTCTCCTACCTAGTATTATCTTCTTTGAGTATATAAGAAAAGAAAGGGAGGGGGAGGAGTATGGGATTCCCTGAGGATACGTGTGTGTCGTTTGAAAATCGTAGTTAACTTATCGATAAGCTTAAAGATCGTTTTTCTTCAATGAGAGTTCATAGAAGTTCCACATTAATTTTTGATATTATACAGGGTGTATCGTATAGAACGTGATATTAATATTCATTACTTTCATAGTATTCATCAATTGTATTTTGTTAAGGATTATGCAACTTTTCAATTGATATTATTATTCATTAATTTCGTTGTATTTATTCATTGCATTCATTGGATTCATTGTATTCATCAAATGTATTTGTTAATTGTATTTTATCAATTCAACACTTGTCGTGCATGTAACGTATAATTATCTTGAACGTATCTACTAAGGTGTTATATTTAAAGCCTTGAATGAGAATTCTATCAATTATCGCCATTCGAACCTTGTAATGGTCCAAAGAGCTTATCGATTATTAATGAAGTGGGTAATGTCGTGTATCACCAAAGTAGAGAGGGGTTTGATCCGCCTCTAGGGGTGTTTAATGGGTCGTTAGCTTCGCAAAATGAACAAAATTTTGTCTCCTTCGTCTCGTAACGTTGAGTCTCAAAGGTAAAACTTTGATTGCCTTATCAATCATTGGATCGATCTTATTCAAATATTTCTAACAAAATATTCTTTTATTAATTTGAAAAAAAAGAACCCAAAAAAAAAAAGAAAAAAGAAAAGATATACTTCTCATTCTTTTATATTCTTTCCATTTTTTTTTGTAGCTTTTGGGTACTTTGTACTCTTGATACAAGGTTTTGGTTTAAAAATACAAGTAACTTTCCTATAAAATGGTTGATAGGTTTTTAAAACATGTAGTGTTCAGTGAAACCGTGTTGTATAATAATTCAGAGTTCATTATTTTTACAGTAATTTAGTTTGTTGAAATATTCACAGTGCTGTACCAAGATTTTCGTAATTTTTTTTCTCGTGTTGTAGGAGGACTTAAGATAATATACGTATACTCACATGATAAGTATATATGTCTATGTAATAAATAATATTATCATCTGATATCAATTAGAAAGTTGACTAATTACCAAAAAAAAAAAATACAATGTATATCAAAAATAATTTGAATTTGAAATAAGGATGTGTTGTACACGTATAATGGGAATTTGTTGTAGTAGGGTTGATGGTGGTAGTGGGGTGATGCGAGAAAGGCAACGGTTAAAGAAAATACGATGAGCACTTTGGCGAGTCGTATCTATCAAATATAAGCCTTGGTGCCGTTAGTTGGAGGGGTTTGTAGAAAGGGTGTGGTGGTGCACTCCAGGGAAAGGCAGGAAAGGACAGCCTCTTGGAATTTATACTATGTTCGTACAACCCTATATATACATATATATGTGTGTATATATATATATACTATACCTATCTAACCCCATACCGCTTTATCACTTATTCATATAGCGTTGCGCCAGGAAAACTTATCCTAAGTGCCTATAAACGTTTAGCCGAATGTTTCTCTCTACCTTTTTTTTTTTCCGATGTTCTAGCATTTCGTGATTCGATATCATTCTATTTTCGGTCATCTTATATGTGCAAACTTCATGTATGCACGCATACACACACGTATATATGCAAAGAATAAGAAATCAAGAAAAAATATGTTTTTTTTTATTTATTTTTTAACCTTTGCCTACAAATTTCTGTTCTAATCTTCAATATGATCAAAAGTTACGTATGTTGTGAGAAAAAAGAAAGAAGAAACAAAAAAACGCAGACAAGAGATAAGGGAAAGTAATGGGATTATGAGAGATACCAAAACGAAAGTATGTGTATATAATACTACATACATCAAATGAAATATATATCTTTATTTGGAAAGTTTGTGTTGGGGGTGATGGGGGTAAGAGGTGAGGCATATCCCTTGCCACCACCCACAACGAGACGAGACTTCGTAAAATTGTTACGGCTGTACGCAGCCCTTATACTTACATCAACGTACATATATATATATAATACTAGGTTAAAAGATATACGATTTTCATACGACAGATTCTTTTAGACACGTGACTATTTTTTTTGGTTTGTTTTCTTTCTTTGTCTGTATTGTATAAATCTCATTGTTTTTGTTTTATTTATTTCTCAACGTTTAATTAATCAATTTAGTTTAACGATTTTGTTTTAAATATTGTATACAGAAATATCAGATTGGGGTGGGGTTTAAATTTTACAAAAAAACAACAATCCATTATGCAGTATTATAAACACAATTTGTGACAGAATAAATGCAAAAACTTTTTGATTCATCCTAATATTTGTATACATATATACATTGAAATATAATAATAAAATTGGATATCAGAAAATCGATGATTTTCGATTTACCAGAAAAAAATTACTCAGAAAATGCCACAAAATTCTGTAGGAAATTCGATAGAAAAGAACAAAGTCATGAAAAAAGAAGAAGAAGAAGGATGAGATGTAGTAGTAGTAGTAGTAGTAGTAGTAGTAGTAGCAGTATTACTAGTAGTAGTAGTAGTATGATCGTCTACCGACGGTGGTAGCTGGTTCCACATACTCGGGGTCATTTTCCCCACGAGAAAACGGAAACTGCAAATTATTTTCCAGTCGTTCGTCGACCAGGGGGATATAACGGGTGATCCCCAAATTCCCATGAGAGGAAAGAGAAAAGGAAAGAAAATTCTTATAAGATAAAGAGAGATAGAAAAACCGTGACACTGTGAGCAACCAAGCAACCAACCAACCAACCAAGCAAACTACGAATACGGTCTCACGAAATATTCCACCTTATGGTGATCCCATGACACATTCACTACCACTACCACCATCACCACTACACAAGTAGCAGCAACAGCATCAATGTTAGTAACAACCTAGATGCTAGTAGATGCTAGTAGATGCTAGAAAACTCGTCTTTCTACTCTACGAACTACACCCCCATAAACTAGCATGACACACTTTAGCCCACTTTTCCTCTCCACCCAACTAGTCACCCTTCACCCCTATCCCCCTTGCACCCGATTCGTGCCCTTTTCTCTCCTTTCTCTTTCATGTTTTCTTATATAAATTACACCAACGTTGCCATACTTGATACCCTAATGGTATTAAATCTATGATACTTATTTTGAAATATGTTCTTTCTAATGATGAAGACGATTTTTCCTCTTTTTATGTTTTTTTTTCTTTTCCTTTACTAGACAACACATGAATCGTAGTATAATATTTCTTATTGGCACGTGCTGGTCACTCGTTTACAACGCATCATCATTCTTGTGTCCTGGGATCATTAGATATACTAGTTAGGAAAAGAAAGAAAGGAAATTCAATGATCTGATCGATTTGTTTCAATTACATTGACGGAAATACTTAATTCGATTGATTGTTCATTCGATTACGTACTTATATAATATTTAAGATCGTTTATTATATTCATTCTATAGGTTATTTATTATTATAATTCATGTTAAGTATTATATTGTAAAATAAATGACTAGTGTCTGCTATAATATAATAAAATAATTAATTGTAAAAGTAGGGGATGATAAATTCGCGTATCTATTAACAAGTTTGCGTGTTACGTGTAATGTTTAAAGATTTTTTTTTCCCATTCCATATAATAATTAGAAGACTAAGAAGAAAAAGAAAACTAGGTTCCTTTCGTTCAAATACAGGAAAAGAAAAAGAAGTCAGCGATCAAAATCGAGATATCGAAACATCCGTTTAATATCGAAAAGAGCGCTAGGGGTTGGTTGGTTGGTTGGTTGGTTGGTTGGTTGGTTGGATGGATGGGAACGCTATAGCAGGCAGATTTTAATCCTTGTCGTAGAAGCCGCGGTTGTACGAGAGGAAAGGGAAGAGAAGGGAAGAAAAGGGAAGGGAAGGAAAGGGGAAGGAAAAGGGAACGACACGCTGAAGTGACTTGAAGTCTCTTCAGGCGAGATGCTTAATTCCACCCCGTTCTTCTGCAACCACCACCCTCCGGGGCCTCTCTTCTTCTTCTTCTTCTTCTTCTCCTCCTTCTTCTTCTTCTTCTACTACTCCTACTACTTTTCCAACCCCCTTTTTTTTTACCTTACCCTACCCTTTCCCCATTACCTCATCCCAAACTACTACTACTACTACTACTACTACTTGCAGTAAAGAAGGAATAATCCTCTGTGGTTCTTTTAATTCTTTCTATGTACGTGACGCGAACTGACAAGAAAATATTTCTATCCCGAGTTACGTTTGAACATTTTGTAAGAATATTTTCACGAGTCCTTGAGAAATACTGATTTTTTTTCAGGTAGGGGTTGGTACGTAGATAGTGAAAAATTAAAAATAATATATAAAATACCTAGTATATGACCTTGTTTGAAAAGTTACACAAAATTTTACTTAGTATTAAACACATATTTTGTTTCTTTCAGAATATTTTCACGAATCCTTGACAAATATGGATTTTTCTAGATGGGAATTCAAGGTGAGAGTTTAGTTAGCAAACTAAAAAGTATATAAAATACCTAGTGTATGACCTTGTTTGAAAAATCACCTCAAAATTTTTACTTTAGGATTAATTTTGTTTCTAATGTTAGCTATCGACAACTCGCAAAAAAAAGAAAAGTACTATTACATTTCTTTTTTTCTCCTATAGCCCTTTGCCAACCCATTCCATTCCTTTATCTTACCACTACCACAACCCCCCCCCACAAACCCCCCCCACCTAACTTCTTCTTTCTGTCTCTCTTTTTGCCTCTTTTTTTCATTATTTTTTAGTATCCTCTCCCTGGCAAATGTATCTGTGTCCTCGAGCGCGCTGCGCCTTTCATCTCTTCGGTCTCTGCAGACGGAGCACTTATACACTCTGTACTCTCTCCCCCTGCTTGCCCCTCCCCCTGTTACTCTCTTATTTTCTTTCTCTTTCTCTTTCATTCGGTCCTACTCACTCTCTTTTTCCTCCCCATTTTCGTTTTCCTGTTCTCATCTTCTTTTGGTCTCTTTGGTCTCTTCTCCTCTCTTCTTCCCTTCTGTCTTTCATCCCCCACCACTCCCCTCCTCCTCCTCCTCCTTTATCTCTTCCTCTTCTTCGTCTTCTTCTTCTTCCTTCTCTCTCTCTCTCTCTCTCTCTCTCTCTCTTTCTTTCTTTCTTGTTGTCTCTCTCTCTCTCTGCAGTTTTACTCTGCACGCCACTCTACACTTTGTCTCTTACTATTCGTTTGCCCTTCTTCTGAATCTTCTCTACCATCCAGGACTCACCCCTCCCTTCGATTCTCTTTCTTTCTTTTTCTATCTTACTGTATATATATATATATATATATATATATATATAGATTCATTTTCATCGTTCATTCTATCTATCCAACATGTTCTCTCATTCACTCGACTCGAGGATGATACACACAACACAGAGGACTACGCTGAAACTAAAATACATCGTGATTTTAATACTTTTAACTCCTTTGTAATCCGCTTTGCACCTACGTAAGCGATAATGTCGCACTTTCTTCTCATTCCAAAAGAGAGAGAGAGAGAGAGAGAGAGAGAGAGAGAGAGAGAGAGGTTCCCTGGACGAGGGTGGTAAGGGTAGGGAAAGTGGTTTAGAGGTGGAATATCGGTGCTTTCTACAATCGTACACCAGTTGTTACAGTGTTTTCCCTACTCTCTTGGTGCAGGTACTTTTTTTTTCATCCATAACCAACCAACCCCCACCCCTATATTCTATACTTTCTCATGACGCATATTGTTACTTCACAAAAACGTCGCCGACAGGTTGTGCGCATCCTTTCGGATTCGTAATTTCACCATTCATTCAACCTCCACCTTTTTCTACTCATCCCTCATACTCTCATACTCCTATCGTCAGTACGAAAAGTAAAAGAGCTAGAGGAGTTTGAGGAATAGCTAGAGGAGTAGGAGGAGGAGGTGAAAGAGGAGGATTGATAAAAAGAAAAATTCAACGATACGATACGGGCTTACTGTTTCGTACGTAGTCTCTTTTACGTAGCAATTTGAATCGAGGATAACATCCTACGTTCATCTTTTTGTCTCTCTCACTCTCTTTCACTTCCATCTTCTATCTATCTATCTATCTATCTATCTATCTTGGTCTTGTTTGATATTTTTCTTTCTAACTCGTAGGATTCGTTTTTCAAATAAACCTACACCATCAGCAGCAACCATACTTTTGCCACGCCTCATACGAATGAGACGAGATTTTGCCATTCCTATCACACTACTACGACTACTGTTACTACTACTATTACATATGTTCAAGATCAAAAATCTGTTTATGTATAGGACTGTCCAAGTATGTTTGTGACGATTTTCTCTAGAAATAAAAAATCAGCAAGACTGGAATTTTTAGGTTACCTGAAAAATGAAGAAAGGTTGGTAGAAACCTAAAGCGTTTTAATCTTTCGTCAATAATCGTCACGAATATTCTTGACAAGTTTAATATAATAATTCTGATTGTGAGAATCGTTAACAGACGAAAAACGGAATCATTAAGTAAAGATCGCGGATGTAAAAGGGTTTACCTTGCTAATCCTAGAGCAAAATAGAAGGGAGGGAAGAAAGTGTCTGTTCGCGGTATTACAGTGTTGTTAAGGGATCTAACAAACTCGTTCGAAGCAAGGGTTTGGTGTACATTATGTATCCTCCAACGATTACAAATCCAAAGATTTCGACGGGCTAAATTCTCAACTGAAGAAGGAGACATTAACTCTCAATTTAAGCACATAAAAATCGTTCCTAAAATTATTAAAGTTGAACAAATTCAAGGACGACGTATCCAAGTATATTTTGCACGTACGAATGATTAACATGAGTGAGTGAGAAAAGCAAGAAAGAAATGAAGAAATGAAACAAGCAAAGAGTATTTCTATTCGCGGCAAAACGTTGAAACAGTTGGATAGGCTGGTTCCGTGAATTTGAATGGCTGGCCGGTCTCTCGCGTGGCATACATTCCGCGAATCACGGCCGTAACACGTGACACGTCTTCTGACGCGTACGTCGAGGACGAGTAGGACGTACCCGTCCGCAACGGAAACGCAACGTCCGCCGATAATGTCCGTCAACGGGAACGATGCTACCCGTCTCGGCAAACAATGCGCCATTGTTGCCAACTTATTCCATTACAGATAACTCCCTCGTTCATTGTTCCTTCTCTCTCTCCTTCTCTCCTTCTCTCTCTCACTCTCTCTCTCTTTCACTATCTCTTTCTCTTTCTTTCTCTTCCATCGTTCCTAAGCATCCCTTAGCGAACGAGAAAAGGATTTTCTTCCTCGAGGGATGCACCTGGGATCTCGCCCCGATCGAAGAAATTGTCCCAATAAGACAACCTTCCTCCCCCTCATACTTTCCTCTACTGCCCCTCTCTACCTCACCTCCTCCTCCTCCTCCTCCTCCTCCTCCCTCTTATTTCTTCTCTCGTACCAACCTTTAACTCCTCACTGACAGATAATAATCGCGATTTTACCGTTCCGTTATCTTTCACGTAGGACGACGGATTTGTCAATGTTTGTGAATCGGTGCCAACCGATCGGACGAGATAACAACTAGGGGTGGGGGTGGCAGTCAGAGTAGAGAGAGAGAGAGAGAAAAAAAAAAGGTATACGTAAGTATCTACTAAAATTCTTCAATAGGAATCTTAAAGAGAAAAAGAAAAGGAAGTAGAAAACGAGTAACGTCCGGGGTAAAGAGGAGGAATCGTCGAGAAAGAAAAATGGTGAACGGTCGGAAACGAAAAGGCCATTGTTCCACAAAAACTCATCTTCTTCTTCTTCTTCCACTTATTCTTATTCCATTCCTTTTGAAAAGGAACAATCTCCCCCCCCCACTCTCTCTCTCTCTCTCTCTCTCTGTCTCTCTCTCTCTGTCTCTCTTCACCAATTACGAGAGGAAAAGGACTGTCTTCTCAGTTGATCTTTTTTTCCCCCTCCTCTCCACTTCTTCTTATTCCTCCTTCTATTTTACACTTTTTGAAGAAAAAGGAGGCCACTTTCCCTAGTTGGTTAGCGATTCCGTTAGTTTGGATTTGGGTTGGGGTTAGGGTTAGAGTTGGGAATGGGTTGGTTGCCCTTGGGTCGAAAAAAAAAAGAAGATGATCGAAAGGTCGGTGCAGCCGTAACATTCTCGTGAGATATGAAGTATCTATCCTGGAATTGGTGAGGGAAGGGAGAAGGGGACGGGAAGGAACACCCTTTCCTCTCTTTTTCTCTGCCCTCCAATCCCTTCACTCTCGTGGATTGCTTGTTCCGCTATTTAAAAGTGTACTTCGTACCCGGAGCAAGTTAAGACCCCTGAACTGGTTGGAAGTGCGACAGGGCTCGATCGACAATAGCTGAACCGCGTCGTGAAAGTGGCGCTGTTTAATATTAATAAGCCAGGGTTTGGCCTGACTCTGCCCCTGGCAGCCACGTAGATGCATATCAGAGACGGCATTACGAAAAGACGGCTTGCTTCCTTGCTTCCTTCCTTCCTTCCTTCCTTCCTTGCTTGCTTGCTTGCTTACTTGCTTGCTAGTTTTTTCTTACAATTTTTCCTTTTCTTGGTCCGGCACGCGAAGATTTGAATATTATTTTGTTTCTTTCTTTCTTTTTTTTTTTTTAAACTAACCCAACGAAAAACGTTTATCATTCTTTCTTTTGCTAGTAGAGTCAGCAAAGTGTTATATTCACTCATCTAACACTGTTTTAGTAAGTTTGCATTTAATCGATAGATATACGAACAAATTAAATTCCCCGTTAGTTTTCACGATACACCCGCATCTAAATAATCTAGGGGGGGAAAAAAACAAAAGAAAACCCATAGGTGTCACATATTATATTTCTGTTTGATACTTTTAGAACACGATTGCACGAATATGTGTGTACTTGGAATGGATTTAATGCAAAACGGTGCTTCGCGGACGAACCTTTCAGGAACCAGCAAAAGAGTAGATGGGTGAGTGAGTGGGTGGGTTTGTTCGTTGGTGGATACGAACCGACGACGTCTTCGTTTATTAGAAGGAAAAAAAGAGAGTAAAAAAAAAATAAAAAGAAAAAAGAGAGTTATGAGTGTGTAGAAGAGTCTAGTGTAGGATGTACTATACCCCACCTCCCTCATGTTCCTCCCTCTTATGGCAGCGTGTGTCACATGCGGGCTCCATTTGAAATTATTCCTTTTTACTCTCACTCTCTCGCCATTTGCGTCCCGCACAAAGCCCATTTTCCATCCTCAAACTCGCCCTACCCTTCTTTCTCTTTCTCGCTCACTCTTACCACTACCATCAACAGTATCTCACCCACCGTCATCATCCCCGGTGTTGTCACACGAAAAGAGACCAAGTAAAAAGAACACACGAGTAGTAGAAATCGCGCATGATCCGATTCCTCCTTCCGGAAAGAGAATTATTCTGGGACTACTGTTGTATTCTCTACTCTCACTGTTATCTACCTATCTACCTACTACATTTTCTTTTTTTTGTCTTTTCTTTTTTTTTTTCATGTATTTTATACCCTAGACTATTCTCCTTTGTTTCATTCGCCAAAGACTCGTGATAATTAATGCGATGGAAAAAGAGAAAGAAAGAGAGATGGATAGATAACACGTTACTTTTCTTTTTTATTCCCCTCATTTGATTCCCTTTCAAGATATGAGTGATCAAAAATTAATGTCAAAGTTGAAGAATTATTTTCATTTAAGTTAAACCATGTTACTTACATTCCTTTCAACATCAGAATTCTATTCCAGTGAAAAAAGATTGATCTCCAAAGGACATTAAAAAGGTTAACAAATAATTTTCCTTCTCGTAGCTTTAAAGAAAAAAAGGGTTGACGTTGAAGGAATAGATAAATAGATAGATAGATAGATAGGTGGGTAGATAGGTAAGTGTTTTAACTCATCCCTTAGGTCACAACACTTCTTCCCTTCCCTCTCCCCTTCTCTTCACCCCTTCCAATGGCTTGGATAGGCTTAAAAACTAATATATCAGAATAATAACTTGTCCATTAAAACGCTTAAGTAGAGTAATAAGTACGCGAGCCTAACTGACAGCCACTTTCAAATTCCACCAGGATCAAACTGTCCAACTAGTTGAATTTATCGAAGAAAATAAATAATAAGTATGCATTTTACGTTTTCTCTTTCTTCCTTACTTATAATACTTAACGTAGTTTTATAATATTCATTGAAGATGCGTGTGCATGTGTGTGTGTGTGTGTGTGTTCAATGTGATTCGCGTGATTCATCTGTTATCTGAAATTTTCTACATTTTGGGGAGAATTTTTTTTCTTTTCTAATAGAATTTATGGAAGAAAAAAGAATATTAAGTATGCATTCTACGTTTTGTTTTGTGCATATTGATAATACTTACGTTGTTTT
>NW_015149095.1:149490-162530 GCF_001465965.1 Polistes dominula
TTTTCTTTTCTAATAGAATTTATGGAAGAAAAAAGAATATTAAGTATGCATTCTACGTTTTGTTTTGTGCATATTGATAATACTTACGTTGTTTTGCAATATTCATTTGCAAGATGAGTTCAATGTGATTCGTTTGATTGATCTTTAATTTGAGGTCTTCTAAATTTTTTTGAGATAATTTGTATTTTTATTTTTTTATTTTTTTGATTAACAGTTTATATATATATCTGTCGTATTTTTTTCTCTTTCACGAAAGATTCAATTTTCGATAGGAAACTTTTAATCCCAGGAAAATGCGTATACGTGCTCGCTCGATCTTTAGCTTATCGCAAATCTTAACGTGGCGGACGAATCATGCTAGAGGTTCTTGTAACGTTCCTGTAAATTGACGATTATTTAATATGAATGTTCTTTCTGACAAAATAAAAGTTAAACGAGATTTAACAATCACTTTGATATAATATAATATAATTTAATATTAATCAAAATTAATGTTTTTAGTTCTATCGTATTATCTCTTTAACATAATATTTTCTTTAATAGAAAATTTTTTAATAAGATTCACATGAATTAAAATGTATTACAACAAATAATCGTTCACAATTTACAAGTAATACATAAATTCAAAATTAAAACAGTAAAAAAACTAAAGTGCATTAGATTTCTAACTAAAAGAAAAAAAAAAAGTGAAGAAGTAAGAAATCGAAAATGGATAGCTCGAAGCTAAGAAACGAAAGAAACCATTTTACCCGTTTATATTCCTTCCTGTTATGGCTGTTACCCGAGGCGGCCATATTCGAAGTCGGCCTTCGAGGTACTACATGAAACTTGCAGAGAGAACCTTTCGAAGTATATACTAACCCCTCCCCATACGTGTTTCACCAACAGTAAAGATTATAGACGTGTGTGTACATATATATATTTATATGTATTCGTGTGACTCTTTTTTTTATATGCGTTACCTTGAACGTACTTGTAGTACTTACACACTGCATACTTACATGTGGTAGAATCCTTGACATAGAAGGGGGTACCCAAAAAAATGCGATGTAAGAAGAAGAAGAAGAAGAAGAAGCTTCCAATGGTGGATAGTAGTATAACCCAAGGCAACTTTTTCCATCGGTTTCCACCCAGACCCCTTTTTTAAGGGAGGTATTTGGAGTAGTATAAGGGGGGTGGAACCAAGAAAGAAAGGAGTATATGTATATATAGTTACTTTCGACGAAATACGGATGTACGTGCTTCCATATCTCGATCCCACCTACGTGGAATAAACATGGAGACTTTTTCCATCTCTCCTTACACGAACTTCTTTTTTTATCTTTATCCTCTCCCACTTCTCGCAATAATAATGCACAGAAAAAAAAATATAAAAAGTATGCTTAGTTATTTCATATGTAAATCTGAAAAAAACCTTGTGACTCTAATCAATTGAAATAATTGAATTGTAATACAGTACCATCTAGTGGAAAACTTACAGAACTTAGATAATAACCTCTTAATAACTGAAATTAACCTCTAAATAATTAAATATTTACATTAGCAATAAAAAATAACCAAAAATTTCATTAACAATCTGTTAAGTAATTTCGAAGTTCATTTGAAACCAACAATGTGACACTGTATTTTTATATATAGAGAAAATATACACGTATGTATAACATGTACACGAATAAAGTACAAAATGGTGGCCATTAGTGCCACAAAAAAAAAAGAAGGAAAGTATAGGTAGAGACGTAAAAGGTTTCTAATGTTTCGAGAAAAGAGATAAAAGTACAGAGAAGAACAAAAAAAAAAGAAAAAAAGCACTGATGGTGGTGGGGAGGGATGGTGGTTAATATTTAAAGTAAAAAGAAAAATGTAAAAAGGGAAAATTAGAAAGAGAGATGTGCAGTGGTAGGTAGATAAGGGCTTGGTTAAGGTACTACTCGTTTCTCGAAATAAAGAAAAAGAAGAAAAAAGAGAAAAACAAAAGCGAAAATAAGGGAAAATGGAAAGAAAATAGAAAGGAAAGGGAATCTAAAGCGAGGATGTAAAAAAAATCGAGCGTCTGCAAAAAGGGCCGCTACGCGCGACGCGTTTAGGGTATAGTTTGTTTCCAACGAATAAAGAGTAAGAGAAAGGAGAAAAGAGTGGGAGCGTAGGTGGTGGTGGTGGTGGGGTGGGGCGGNGGGGGGACAGTAGGGAAAGAGAAGAATCTCCGGTTAGCCTCTTTCACCTGTGAGTTTTGTACCTGTCCTTTTAAGGGCGTAACATTTCTAAGCTCCACCTACGACCCTCCTAGCAAAACAGGGCGTGCGTCCAACTACGTCACGGGTTTTCCGTGATTCTCATTGGTCATGTCGCTGTACCGTAACCCCCCCCCTCCTTTCCCCCCTATCCCCCTTCTCCACCCCGCGTGCGCCGCGTGTTCTGCTATATAACACCGGATAGAAGGTACCCTAACGTGGGTTCTATATTTTATTACATATTTTACTTACCTACCCTACTACTGCACGAATACGTACGTACTACGCTTGTGTTTTTTTTCTTTTCTTTCTCTTTCTCTTTCTCTCTTCGTCCCTTCCTTTCGTTTTTCTTTTTCTTTTTCCCTACCCCTATCGAACCATAACCCTGCCCGCCTGCCTGCCTGCCTGCCTGACAACCTAGTTGGTTGGTTGGTTGGTTGGTTGCTAGCATCGGGTTTGACTTTTTTTTTACATTTTTTTTTATTTTCTTTTTTTGTTTTACTGTTTTGCGCAGCTAGCGTGGAAAAAAAACCGCATGCGGAACTGTGGAAACCAAACCCCTTTTTCGTATCTACGACACAGGAGAATGTGCATCCCTACTCTTGCGCAACATTTTTCTTTCATTACATCTTCTTTCTTTTCTCTTACTTATCCCTTCTTTTTTTTTTCTACATTCGATAAAATGGTTATTTTGTTCATCTGAAATTTACTAATGTCCCGTTAGTGTCGTCCTTGGAAAGACCTTGCTTGAACTTCTCACTTGAAACCACTACTACCCTTTTTTATCTTCCATTATACCAATTACTTTACTTCTAACTATCTATCTATGTATTATATATAATATATAGGCTCATACTATTATTATATGTTTCTAGGTATACTAAATCTATCCTTTCTTTATTGCAGTTACATTATTCCATGTACCCTTTTTCTTTACGATCACCATTAGGTTTTTGTACAGACTGTTAATATAGGTAAACTTAATTGTACTTTATTTAAGAATGTTAGTTACATTTTGTATGAAAAATAATCCACAGAAATTCTCTATATAATATAATTAATTGTAAAAAGAAATGTATACATTGACAAGTACGTGTGATTTTGTTTAAAAGTATATCAATGTTTGTTATTCGTTGGAAATCTATGAGAAGTGGGGATAGGTATCTTTGCAAGAAGAATGATTTTCTCGGTCACGTAGAAAATGTTTCTTGTTCGTGTCTAGACGTGTACCCTTTCTCCCAAAGAAGAGGAAGAAGAAGCAGAAGAAGAAGAAGAAGAAGAAGAAGAAGACCTTAGAAAAGCGATTGCTTATACCATCTTGCGTTGGTTACAACGCGACACGTAACGCGCCATCTAAAGACATCTAAGCCACGGGGGTTAGCCCAACACCTGGTGCACGAGGCTCCCACGAGACGTTGCTTGCTATTCGTCCTGCGCCTGTGTTCCACCACCTCTCTTACCCCGTTTTCTTCCTTCCTACCTACCTACCTTCCTTCCTTCCTTCCTTTCTTCTTTCTTTTATTATTTCTCATTTTGTTCTTCCAAGATATCAACGAGAAGAACTTTAAAAATTGTCTTCAATCGATTGAAGGATAATTTAGTTTACAACTTTTATATATTATCATGGTATTTTGTCTTAATTTGTCAGTATTTATAATTAAAGTAGAAATTGTGTTGGTAAAATTAAGTAATTGGTTAGTTTCAAATTATGTTTATATTAAAAATATTGACAGATCTTTTTTATTGCAATATTTGATGCAAGAAATTTTATATAATATAATATATTTATATTACCAATATAATAAGTAATAATATTCTATACATTTTTACCTGATATATTTTGTTAGTAACCTAAATAGGATTGTCATTTACAGAAAAAAAAGTCATACGGTTAGATCAAAAGTCTAGACAAGACTAAAAATCTTGAAAAAATGTCTAGACACATTTTGTTCAAGCCCCTTTCTCTTCACCTCTCATCTCATACACGTGAATCTCAGCCGAATGATCGGCTTGAAATCCAATAAGACAGTCGATGCAACCTGGCTACGTCGTAAAACAAGACAAACAAATTTCGAGAGCTAGGCAATACGACATTCCCCTTTCCTCCCCCGTGATTTCGATGACCTAACAGGGTTGGCAAAGATATACAGAAAAAGCCCCTTCCCCTCTTGCCCTAGAAACCAATAAAGCGTGACAGGTCGTGCGCAAGGGTGGTAAATTAATCAAAATCCAGTATTTTTCTTTTCTTTCTTTATATTTTCTTCACTATCCTTAATCCTAAGATTCTATGATCCTAGCATTGCCGAAGACAACGTTATGATGATCAAACTTAAACAATATACATACCTATCTATAGATAGAGAAATTAATCTGAAAATCATGAACGTTTAATTAACATAAGGGATTTACTGATATCTTAAGGGACTCGTTTAGTTTGACGCACTGATTCCGATTCACTGTCTAATCAAGCAACTTGGATTGCCTTTAATATTACAGATACAATCAACCCTGACTATACGAGGATATCTGTGTCCATGTATACTTGTGTAGGTGTATCTCTCTCTCTCTCTCTCTTACATCATCTATTTGGCGTCTTGCAACTTACAATTAGCCAATGTGTATTAATGAAATTCTCACGTTCTCTTAGGTTAGTATCGTCTAACGTAAGTCTACCCTTAACGATCGTAAGTTACCTCACACGTGACACAACAGTACTTTGTCTGTAAGTGAAAACGTGTCAATTGGTAAGCCATATTTTTCATTTCTTCATGTGTGTATGTGTAATTTTTTTATAATTATTGTTAATGTCAATAATATAAATAGAACAAAATTTTGATAACAATTTATTCACTAAAGAATCTCTCAATCAGAGAAATTAAACATTTTTTCATTTGGTTGCAATGGTAATAGTAATTTTTAATGTACAAGTTAATGAAAAAAAAGAAAAAAAGTTCGTCCTTGAAGAAATTAACAAAACCAACTACATCCTAGTGTGAGAATCACATTTATGAAAAGTTAACGACCTATAAAAGGGCTAATAAGTTGTCTAACTTTATTTCCCCGTTGAGCTAACCGATACGTCTGAATACTTTGAGAATTTAGGGTAATGCGTAGAAAGGTTTAATATAGTTGACTACGAAAACCTGGCTAGCATGATCTCATCAGCCTGTATATAATAATACTAAGAAAAGATCTACGATAATCGTCATTTTTGGTAAAACAGTATACCACTTGAGAATGAAGGGGAGTGAAAACAAATGCATGCAAAGAGAGAGACCCAATGCACTTTACATAAAATCCCGTGTTATACGAGTTCACTTAGGGCAAGCCTTACCTAACGAGCCTTATACCCGAACATTACCTTATGGCACCTCTTAATCGTTCCTATATCAAACTGTTCAAACTTTCCTGACTAACATACCTTACTTACATTCAGTTAATATCTTTGTTTCTTTATCTTTATCTTTTATTTAAATAACATTTAGATTTCTACATAAATAAAAATTCTACATAATAAATTTAATTTTCTTTTAAATATAATCTGAAATTTCTCAACTAAGGTTCCTTGAGATTTTCTATCAAATGTACATCTGTTTAGTTTCTTGTAATCTTAACTAATCAATTAGAATAAATTGTGTGTGTATAATATTCCTATATAAAATACAATACAAATTAGGTTCATTTAACATAGGTAAAAAAAAAAAAAGAAACAAGCAAACGTGAAAGTAAAGATCGAAAGGGAAAGTACATGAACGAACACTTTATTAGCTAGCACTAGTATATGATGCTTAATTTAACAGCTCGAACGCGTTTAATGATCGATTTAACAGTTTCCCGCGTTAACATTCCCTCCTGTACTACCCCCCCCCTGCCCCATAACACAGACACACACAAACAAAACATACTCAATATACACACACACACACACACATAGTTAAACTTACATATATAGATTCATTTGTACTTAGGTATAAACGATGTGGTGAACGTTGGAGACTCTAACGGCGAATTAAACGAACGTTCTGCGCTTAATCCTGAGATTAATAGCCAGGCAAGCTCGATCTGTTAACTCCATTGGATCCGAGCTGGGTAATATCGGCATTTTGACGAGCGACGTGTTCCCTTTACCGTCGGATATATTCCACTCGTTGGTGCGTACCTAAATGTCGATCTTCGTCTTTAATTTCTATCAACACCATTTTATTGTAATATTATATTCTCAACACTTTTGAAAATCAATTTAAGTGTCACACGACAACGTTACGATGATTAAATTAATTCTAATTAAATTTAGAGATACACTTTGATCATATTAATTGATCGTATGTTATTATTTATAATATTAATTATTGTGTAAGTATACATAAGTAAAAAAAATATTACGAACAAGTACTTCGAATTAACACAAAGTGAACTTAAAAAAAAAGGGGGAAAGAGAGAATGAAGAAAAAGAAAGCAAATGGGAAAGGAAGAGATATAGTATTTGTGTTTATGTATGTATGTATGTAGGTGTGTGTGTGTGTGTGTGTTTGCGAACATGCTAACATCCCTAGAGAACTATTCGCGACTCCTTCGAGTATCAATTGGCGTGCTCGTCGAGGTCGACAGCTGCGATAGTGAGACGCATTGTCCGGTGTTCGAACCGTTGCTGTTGGTTGATCCTTAATATTGAATAAGGTTCGAGGTCGAGTTGGATACCCGACGAAATATCGACGGTTGCCAAGTATAATTCTCACAGAACACCATAGAGAGAAAGAAAACCACCATTGACTCTATTGAACTTTTTAAACAGCAAACACTTTCCTTTTCTTTTTTTTTTTTTTTTTTGGATACTTTCAAATAATACATTTATTTTATTTTAGTTTTTTTTTTTCTAAATGAAAACTCAATTGTTAACATGAAAATTAATTGAATTTATTTTTAATTTAATTTGTTAGATATTTAATATAAATATGTAATACATGTTATCTTGTATTTTGTTATACTAATGTAATATAGATATTATTTATTTATTATTAATTAACATAATGTAACTACATACAACTACATTACATTAGTATACTAGTCATCGATTCATTTTTACGATACAATTTAGGTGTATACACTTTTCATAGAATTCACCATAACTGATTGATTAATAAAATACATTGATATCGAATAAATCGAAATAAATGAAAATAGATGATTCTGTTGAATATATTTGAAAATAATTTTGTTTCGAAAGAAAAGAAAACAAAAATTGCGTTGAACTTCTTAATTTAATGAAAATAAAATAAAAAAAAGAAATTCTATATCGTTAGTATTGGTAGAAAATTTTCCGAATCAGAAAGCATGCGGGGGGGAGGGGGGAAGTGGGGGAAATCGGTTTGAGGAAAACGATTTAGCGACTCGTAATAAATCATAATCAATCCCATTTCTGGTAACGCTCGCATCTGACAGGTCCGTCGTCCCTTTCTTCTTTCCACTCTATCTCCTTTCGGTATAGGTATAGTTCTCTGTGTAACGGCATAGCAAAAATCCCTGCTCTCTCGAGTGGATAATATCGATTCCATATCTTTAAATTACATTTTTTTTTTTTTATGTTTCTTTTCTACCAAAGATTTATACCAACTGATTGACAAAAATATTACAATTGTATCTAACTATATTAATTTGAAAATGACCTAACTCCATTCTCGGTCTAAGAAAACTCACATTATTCGCTTAATTAAATTAATAACCATAAATTTAAGTAGATATACTCAAATAGTATGACTAATTACGTATATTTTGAATTGCATTGAAACTATGAAGGGTAGAAGTAAGGAGTAACATCTCTGTATATGAAAAGTGTCCGTCGAAATGCATTCAATTAGGGTGGCGCCTTAGTAGCTACAGGGTCAATTTTAAAGGAAGCGCCAAATATTATTAGAGTAGGATTGAGAAATAAACAAGGAACACAAATTTCACAACACAAATTTTACCCATAACTGTTTTGTTATTATTCACATACTTTTTCATACAATTAAATGATAAAAAAATCAATAAACGTACTATTCACAGTTCACGTAAATAAAATCACTTTAGCTACACGTTTTCTCATAATAATTTCTTTAAGGTTATATTTATTACATTATTACATAACTCGGCATACTTCAATTCGTTTACAATTGCTACATTCATACCATACCTTCTGTCTACACCAGTGCCACTCTAAGAAGGTTTTTGAATTATTATTTATAGAAAACGCTGGACACTTTTTCACATTTTCTCCCATAAGAGATGTTACTCCTTACCCCTACCCTCCATAATTGAAACGCAAACACTTAAATATCTCAATTCAAGTATAAATGAGGTTAGGTTACTTTCAAAATGAACGAGTCATTTAATATAATACTTATTTAGATTATTTTGAACAATTTGCAAGCTTTTAGATCATTAGTAATACATTAATCTATAAAATAATAGTATTGAAACGAATAAGGGAAGAAAAAAAATCATTCTCTTTGACTTTCTCTTTTTCTAACAAAATGGAGTAACAATTCATTTGTTCGTTCATTGGTTCTTCTTCTTTTTCTTCTTCTTCTTCTACTTTGCACCCTCGAAGTTTGTTTCATTCTCATCGAGAAGAAAAAAAAAACGTATGTCATCCTCTTCTAATCTCGTCCCCTTTCGTTTTTCTTAGGTAGACGATGACGAATTACGATAAGAGAGAAAGACTTCCGTAAAAGAAGAATTTAGGGTAATGTAAGTATGTATAGGTTAAGTGTGCGAGAACCATTTGCAATTTTAATCGTCGAAATGGAATCGAATGCGTTTTCATTCTCTCCTCTTTCTATTTCCTTTCTTTTCTTTTTTTTTTTTTTTTCTATATCGATCATGGTTATTATTTCAATTCGAATGACAATACTAAATCTTTTTTATTAAATGTTTCTTAAATGTTTATTTAAAATAATAATTGTGAAAAGAAGTTAGTTTGAAATAATTATAAATAATAATAATAATAATGTTTTCTTTGCAATTTTGTTCAAAAAAAAAAAAAATTGACTTACAATAACTTTTACAATATTATATAATTATATATATATATTATACTTAATATAAATTATATAATATATTATATTATTTTAATTTAATACATTTCTGCTTTATATTATATACAATATATTATATAATATATATATATTAAAAAATTATTAAATATTATTAAATATAATGTACTATTCTATATTATATAATATTAATATAATATTACTGTGATTATATATATTATATAATATATAAAATATTATATAATTTATAATATCTCACAGTATCATAAAATAATTATTTAATTAAATGAATTAAATATTATCAATAAATCGAAATAAAAGAAACGATTGTAAAATAGTAGCATTGATCTGAAGATATCATGAAAAAATGTTAGAGAAAATGTGTAAAAATAGAGTAAAAAATAAAAGAAGAAAATAAAAGTCGTAAGATCTATCGAGACATTGGTGTAGGTACCTTATAAAGGTATCTCATAAAATTTGGTATGGTATTAGGAAAAATGGGAAAGATTAACGCGATAGGTGGTTGGCCGATTCTAGCACATTAGTTTTGGTAAAGCTCAGGGTCTGGTTCGATCACACTATACCTTATTCTAGGTACATACCTAGATACATACATGTAACCACACGATCGAGAAAAACCGTGCAACGTTGGCCACAATTTTATCTCAGACGTTTTTAAGATTAACGAGTCTTACATAAGACGGATCGGTTCCATTTTCGAATTCTTCAAATTAACTTTAACTATTTTTCTATTTTTCTATATTTCTATATTTCTATATTCGATAAAAGTTAGATTCAATTTATTTAAGTATTACTAACATATGAATAATGTTTTTTTTTATGACATATTTATTCATATTTTATCAATTTAATCTAAATAATCATATTTACTTATAATAAGTTCTGTAATACT
Organism: Polistes dominula; assembly: GCF_001465965.1. Next base: position 159,663 of record NW_015149095.1, read on the forward strand.
TATTATAATAATTATAATATTTCATAGTAAATGTTCAAAAATACATTCATAAGTCATTGTATATACAAAAAATGTAAGAAAAGATAAAAAGATAGAGATGAAAACGTCTAAGAAATATTCCTAGTAGTATTGAAGATGTTTCTTAAGGTATCCATCCTCTACCGTCTTCGTAGAATTCTCTCAGACACTCTTAAAATTTGTATCCCATTGTCATGTAGGACCAAAGGAAAACGGAAGTCGCTCACTTGGCAGAAGTAGCGATATCATGTATTATGGCAATGTATATAGATAGAAATAGAAAGGAGGGGGTGAAGAAGCAAAAGCAAGAAGAGAAGAAGGGTGGTAGTGGTGATGGTGGGAGTTTGAGGTTGTTGGTTGGGGTTTGGGGGTTGGGGTGTTTGAACGAAACTCCTCTGACTTGGGTGAAACCAGGAATCGGCCCATTGTTCGTTACGAGTGGCTATCTCGCTGGACATTTCCGTACCTGAGTAAGTACGTAGAAGGCTGGTGCCACGGCCTAACAGATATTTCGACGTCGTGCTTGAAATTCTCGCGGAATATATCCTTGCCAACAACCTGCCTGCCTGCCTGCCTGCCTGGTTGCCTGCCTGGTTGCCTGGTTGCTTGCCTGCCTGCCTGGTTTGCCTGTCTGGTTGTTTCCAAAGCTTTTCGATGCGGATTCCTCACCCACGAATTTGTCGTTCATCAAAAACCCCATTGTTATCCAAGTTCGACGATTGTTCTCTTCTCATTTCCTCACACACTCACACACATATACAAATGAAACAGATAGATAGACTAGTTGATTGTCATCGTATAACAAAAAATTATCGTATCGATTCGAAAGATATTACTAAAAAATACAAAATGTATTCTTTCAATAATGCAGCTTTTGATAATTTCTTTATGAGTAATTAACAGTAATTAAAAATGATTGATAAATATATAAATACGATGAATATTAACAAGTTCCTTGTGTCACAAGCCGTTTTTACTCAACTTGTTGTACAGGGATCAGTCAAAGGGATTAGTCGTAGGGCTCGTGAAGTTGCATGTAATTGGTCGGATTGTCAAGCGAATCTTTGGTAATTAAGGAGGTCGATGTCTGTCCAGGATGGACGTCGGACTAGCACGAACGGGGCGTGGTTGCAGTAAACGTCACTGGCAGAGGTGCACTAGACGTCACGGGCCACACGAGCATCACACACGCGTCACATTTGCATGATCCAATGTATACGCACTATGCTACGCGTTCGTACACATATACAAACATACATATATATAGTAGGTGTATCGTTCGGTTGTGTGTACAACCGAAATGCACGTTGCAATGCACTGTGTTACGGGGTAGCTTCCCCCCTGTCTCCCTTTCCCTTCTCGTACACCCACTTGGAGTATAGCACAACTAGGACTACCATTCTCTTCAAAATTTTCAACCAGATCCATGCAAAACCATGTTCGCTAACCTTTTTTTTTCTTGGTTAATATTATATATATATATATATATAAAATAATCCAATTTGATTTATTAAACATTTGATTACTATATATATTTAAAATTTAAATATTATTTTTTAATAATGAAAAGTACGTAAATATTAATTCCTCCCTTTTACTCAACCCTTCATTCAAACAATGTTATTAAATCATTTTAAAAAATAATAAACAAAACATTCATAAATCTAATGCTAATATCATATACTAAGTAAGTAACTAAGTAAGTAAGTAATGTGTTATATCTACTTAAAATATATATATATATATATATATATATATATATATATATATATATATATATATATATATACTAACAACTGTATTGTATTATACAATAGATGTGATAGGACGAGAGGAGAAATATATCCTGTGTATAATGTCTCTATGATAGGAGTAAAATTAAACGGGCGTCATTAATGGGCATCGAAACGATGCGGACAGAGATCGGTATCGATTCCATATGTGAGTGAATACTTCATGAGAGAAGAGAGTATATAACGACGAATTCCCTACCCCTGCCCTTACCCCCTTCTACTCTGCGTATCAGAGAGAAGGTGCATCAGTAGTGCAGGTTGCGCGCGAGTGCACCGGATGGATTATCGTTGCGGATCTAATGGAAATATTTCATTTCTCTCTAGCGTAGGAACGAATGAACGTATGAACGAAACGTACGATATCACCGATATCATCACCAACACTATGGTACCACCACCTACCCCATATACTACCATTACCTACTATCACAAACATACACTTCACGTATCCATTCGAAGGTTGTAATTTATTTCCAATGAGAGAGAGAAAGAAAGAGAAAAAGAGAGAGAGGGAAAGTAACGGTATGCATACGAGATAAAATGACATTGACGGAATTTCAAATGCTTCTTCTCTACATACTACTCTCGCATTTATCCGTTCGAATGCTTTAGCCATATTTCATGACGTTCATTAAGCGACGCGACGACTACGACTACTACGACGACTACTACGACGACTACTACGACGACGACGATCTTCGAGTAGCAGTAGATTTTTCGATACTGCTGTTACTATTATTTTGCTACTCAAATCATCTTATATCCATATATCCCATAAAATAAAATATTTTAGTATAATTATACTAAAAACCTAATAACTATTTAGTAAGAAATAAATCAATCGTTGATTTCGATCGAAAATCGATGCTAGGAAATAAAAAAAAAAGAACATTGTGTTTTATCATAAAAGAAAGATATATAAACGATCTTCTCTTCAGAGAGATAGTGGATAATAATAGTAAGCTCTCGGTAAAACGCCAATCATTATTCCGTTCGTTCATCTTCTCTTTCTATTTCACTCTCTCTCTCTCTCTCTCTCTCTCTCTCTCTCTCTCTC